>CAEFZX010004580.1:0-12677 GCA_903066825.1 Alfaro cultratus | reverse complement strand
TGTGAGTGTAAGTAAGTGATTTTGGCAAAAAATAAAAAGAATGTAAAAATAAAATTAAGTAATAAAAACAACATTAAATAAAATAAAATAAAATAATAATAATAATAATAATAATAATAATAATAATAATAATAATAATAATAATAATCACCGCCTCTTTCTTACCAAAAATGCTTTAGGCAAAAAATTTTTTTTGCTTTTGGCAGAAAATGACTTAGTCTATTATTTTGGGAAGGTGGCTATAATCTTATTTATTGCACCTGTACGTAACTACGGAAGAGGATTTGGGCCACCGAAAAAAAAAAAAAAAGAATTCGGACTTTAAAGTCAGAATTTTATTTATTTATTTTTTTTTGGTGGCCCTAATCCTCTTCCGTACGTAACAATCTCCAGACACAAGACCTGTGTTTTCACCACTTCCACGTTAACTAACGGGGCGGCACGCCACAAAGTGAAAAAATACCCACAAACCGACCAATCACGTCTCAATGCTCTGAGTCGATGAGCTCTCCTATTGGCTTAAAGCTCTGCGTGAGATTGTTGTTTACAAGTTCCCAAAATAAATAAGATGAATTCTTCCAATTCCGTTCATAATTTAGCAGCTATTTCTCATCATGTAGAACATAAATATATAAGTAAACATGTTGTGGCGTACAAATATATGCATAACAAAAAGCTCTGGCCTCGTGGAGGGTTTTTTGTGTTTTTTCTTTATTCCTGTGCAGGCAGGATCAACAGGCCGACGATATCAGTAACTCATTAATGAATTACGTGGTGGGTGTGGCGGCGTGAGGGGGTAATAAAGATGCCTGCGTTTCTCCCAGTAGAAGAGACCGATTTAGACCCGCTTTAAAGCGAGTAGCAGATCCCAGACCCATGTCTGGGTATAACCAATCTGAAAACAGTCCGCAGCTCTTCCCCCTGTGAGGAGAAGCTCGAACCCTCCGAAGCAAGGCCAGCTAAAGCACCGCTACGATCCGCCGGCGAAACACTGAATACACACCCGCTCTTCCGCCTCTCAAAAAGTGGCTCCGGTGACAAGAATCGAAGCGTATTTTTGTTTACCAGCTCGGACCTTGTGTCAATTTACTAAACAAGGAGGCTGCCATTTCGTCGCTGACGTCGCTGGTCACGTGATCGTGGCTTCAGCCAGTAGACGCAGAGGGATCCGGACTCGCCTCTTCCTCCATTAAGTCTATGGTGAGAAGTGTTTACTGTCTTTTATGTCTGTGTGCGGTTCAGGGTTGGCGATTTGTGGACGTTTAAGTTAAAGAACGTAAGATAAAATTTTGAAGACTATCTTATATCATTTTTTTTGCACTAGTATTTAAAAATAATAATTAAAATGGTCAACTATTGGCTTTCCCCTACAATTCCTGTAAACTAAAGAAGTAAAATCATCTCCGTCTTTTATTGTAATCGTGTGAGGTGCTCCTTTCATCAGTTCCAAATGTAACTGAAAAACATTTGTGGGTGTGTGTATATATATATATATATATATATATAGTGCTATATTGTGAATGTTGATTGTGATGTGTGTCTGGAAAATTGATATTTTAAAATGTAGTTCACAAACAACAAAACCCCTTGCCCAAATGACTGATAATAAATGTGGCATTTCTACAAAAAACAAAAGCAGATATACCAAAAACTAATTTATAAATATTTATAACCTCAACTGGTTCCTCAGTAGAAACCTGGAAGATCTTAATTTACACATAAAGTTTACAAAGATTCACATTACTTGCTCGATGACCACTATAGTAACTGGTTGGTGGTATTTATTAGTCCCAGTTTTATAATAGGGGGATCCACGTGTCTCCACTGATGCTTCGTGGTACAACCTGGTTTTATGAGGAGGCTGCAGACGGCAGCAGGAAGGCAGCAGCACACATCAGGCACAGTGAGAAGATTTCCAGCAGCCCCAGCTGTCCTGCAGAACTTTCTGAAGAAATCAGAGCGGAACATGCAGGTTATTTAACACAGGAATTAAACGCCATAATCATGGGGCTTTGAATCATTATTTATCTTAGACACAGATTCTGTTTTTTTAAAATCAGATCATGTACAGCCGGGGTTCTTAAAGTACATTTCCATAACGGCTTACATTTTTTTCAGACTCATATTGTTTAGATTTTAATATTTAACATTTTTTCTGGTTGGTTAAAAATTCTGCATATATATTTTTAATATTTCTGTATACTCAAAACAATGAAAATCACCACACTGGAGCTAAAAAATAAATAAATAAATACTTGAAACCCATAATGGCTAAAACCATAATTTGAAGAGTCAAGGATGTTGTCGCTTTTAATTATTTTATTTTAGACATGAAAAACATTTAAGCCTAGAATTGAAAACACTGAACGTAAGCTCTATTGTTTTTTTTTTGTTTAGTTTATTTTAAGGACTGTATATTACAGTTAAAGTTATTCCTATTTTTAAAAAGCCCTTCATTTTTTATTTTCAGTTTTAATAGCAGCACATTTTGAAGCATTTTATTTGTATTTTTTAGCCATCAATAAACACCCAGTGTAGCAGCAAAGGCCAGAAGATATAGGACTTTCTACTGCTAAACATTTCAGGCCCTAATTTTGTTGCCACTTTGCCTCTGTCTCCTTCCAGTTTCAGCTTTTGTGCATTAATTTCCTCCTTATGCATTAAACAGTGGAATATCAGTTTGTTTTGTATTGACAATTAAACATTTTTGATGAATTATGAAGAGAACAACCTATAAACATTTTCTAAACTCTCTACTGAATATTTTCTGTGACCTCTTCTTTAAGTGTATTGCAAATCCTGTTGATTCTCATTGATCCCTGATCAAATCAAAGTTATTCACAGTGACCTCCTGATAGTAGACAACATTCAGCTCAATTCAGTATTTAACTGTCTATTTTACAAATAGGTGGCAGAAATAACAGCCCAATTTATTATTTTTTTTAAAAATGACTAAAATATCTTGATCGATAACCAGAGCAGCAGTTTTATTACCTAAGATTTAACCATTTCAGGTGACCTTAATGAAACGCAGTACCTACTCTATATGCTTGAAAGAATTTCTTAGTCTATTATTGGAATAATATGTAAGTATGACACATTCTTCTATTCTTCTTCTTTTTTATGAAAATGTATTGAAAGTGAAAACAATCATTGCTTTTGTTAAAAGTTTGGCAGGAATTCCCTTCAAAATTGAGAGATGTTTTACTGCAGACTGTTTTCTAAAATGATACTTTGCACTCTAAGGTCTTGTTTGGACTTTAAAGTCCTACAAACAGCATTTACTTGGTAAATATATAGGTTATGTAAGGAAGTTCCAACAACTAAAGGAAGCTGCAAATTATTGATTTTAAGCCTTTATCTAGTCACATTGTTAGAGAAAATTAGAGAATTATCACAGTGACCCTGTAACATGTCGGCAGGCAAGTTTGTTACCACTAAATGCAGTTCTTAGTGCGCCTCTCCAGTCTTTTTGTCCACAAAAATCAAAGTATCTGACTTTAAAAGGTGTCTAATTACTCTTTTCAACTAAAGGAGAATTCAAAAGTGGAACTCAAGTGAAATTATTGAGCGTACTCACTTGAACATAGGCTAGTTTCTCTGAACGGGCCCATCAGCTCACTGCTTCTGACAGACTCAAGAAGTTGAGTGCTGACATTTCCTATAAAGTACACAAAGTCATACAAAATGTTACTATTATGCTAACGGTAGTCAATGAGAAAGCACATCAACATTTTGTTTTATTCCAACTTGATGAAAGCCCACAATCTAGCGCTAATGTTGATAGTGGTGGAGGGTCTGATTGCAAAGGTAAACTTTTCACCTTGTGGGAGACTTGTAAGGGTATACGGTAATTAGCTGTCCTGTCCTACACTGTATAAACGCCCTGTACAGACGCTGCTCTGTTTCCCCCTTGTGAAAGAGGAATGGGCTGAAAATGAGATGCAGAGACACTCAACTCCGGTGTCGAGTTACTGAGTGGGATATTCAATGCCAGTAATTGTTCATTGTCCTGATTTTGGGACTTACAAGCTTCCCAGTTTTAGTGTGGAAGCTTTAAGCACTTACAGGCCCACAGCAGTACCTTAAATTTGAAAGTAAATACAACATCCTGAAAGCTGCCATTTTCCTAGCTACAATTTACTTCTATTGTTAGTGTCAATTTCTTCGACTTTTACTGCTAGTGTTGTTGTTTGCAGTTCAGACAGGTTCCAGAGGTAAAACCCTTTTTGTTTTTAACAGCGACTAATTGCTTGATGAAATACCGTCACAACTAGAATGCAACGAGTTGGAACATGTTTACGTCGTTCCATCACTAAATCAATACTAACCTGCAGCAAAGTTGAGCTGCAACGTTTCCCACAGTTAGTAATAACCATAACATTATGCTGTAAACATCTGAGATGTATTTCTGAAGATACATTGATTTACCTTAAGCATTAATATCCCTTGATTTAGATCTATACAGGCATGGCAAAAGGTAATTCTGAAAGAAAGCCTTCGGTTTGCAGTCAACAAGCCAATTAGTAAGCAGAGCAAACATGTGGAAGAAGATGCTCTGGTCAGGAGACACCAAAGGGATTTTGATGTGGAGACTCCACATCACATCACCCTGATTATAACCTTTCAACTGTGAAACATGGTGTTGGCAGCATCATGCTCTAGGGAGGCTTTTCTTTAGCTGGTCACATGAGAAGGTGGATGGAGCAAAACACGGTGTAATCCTGGAAGTTAACCTGTTGGCAGCTGCAAAAGACCTGCAACTGGGGCACGAAAAAACCAGGCGTACAACTGAAAGGCTATATTTAAAGTGCATAAAATGAAAGACCAAACCTAAATATAGATCTGGAACTATATTTAGGTTTGTACCTAAATATAGTAGGCCTGGTCTTTGACTGCTTGGTGATAAAAGTGGTGTCTGGATGGTTGATAGGGGGAAATTACTTAAAACAGGTGTATAACAAGAGGTCATGAGAAGTTCCTTTTGTTTCTCTCGGAAGAGAAGAAAACGGAAATACATTAGAGTCTCATATGTCAGTCTTTTTGGCTGATAGCCAGGTGTGTTTTCTTTTATAGCTGTGATGAGTCAATCATTTTGTGGTGCTGAATGTGATGGCTTTCAGTCTGTTCAGTTCAATTATGACCTTCTATGTAAGACACACTAAACTATAACTGTAATCTTACTCAAATGTGGCTCCACAAAGTATTAACTCAAAGCACTGAACACAAATGATGTCACACTTTCTCGATTTGTATTTGTAAATAGTTAAAAACTTCCACTTCACACATCACTTTGTGGTGGTCCATCTTATAAAAATCCAGTTAAATTTGAAGTTGTAACATAACAAAATGTCAAAAAGTACAAGGGGTGTTAATACTTTTAGAAGGTACGACAGATTTATTCAATCTAAATGGAGAAAGGGGAATTATTTCTGGAATTTTGACTTATTTAAATAGCTTGTCTGATGTGTAGTATGTACAACACAAAGGAGATGCTATGTTTTTGGACACTAATGTTGTTTTCCTCCTTACCCGACACCATGAAGTTGACCGTTTGGCACTGGCCATCTTTTGTAAAGAAGGGAGAGCCGGGCAAGATGGTTATCCTCGCCATTTCTGCCTGCAGAACATCTGCGACTCTCCTTCGGAAGTCATATCTGGGTATGAACAGAAATAAATAACTTTTAGTCTTGTGTGAACAAATAACCAAATTCAGACATAAAAAAAATCCTCCTGAACTGTTAAGTTCTGCACAAAACTGAACCAAAACCTCAAACAAATATAGCAAAGGTTTAACCCATAAATGTGTGTTTGTACCAACAAAATGACACTAATCCTTTTTGTTTCCAGATTACCACTTTGTGTTTGCAATAAAAACATTAATAAGGTTGCATATTACACAACGTCTATCTCTGCATACTTCCTGGCTTAACCTGGTTTTTGTCGGCTATTAAACATGACTGACAGCAAGACGTGCAAACCAATCAATGGTCAGCCTGTGTGAAGAGATTAACATAGAGCAAGAGATGCAAAGTGAAAATCAAGACAATAACAAAATCTCTCAAACAATACAACTTAGGAATAAGTTGTATTGTATTAAATGATTTTAAAACTCGTTAAATCATTGTTAAACTTATAGCTAATCTTAATATTTACAATCAGATGTCCCGCATATCTAGAATGTTCTAAATGAATTTAAATACACATAGTGAGTGTTTTTAGAAATAGTGCTGTTTTTACCAGGTGAATTCTGAGAGAAATCAGAATAGTTTGTTAATCACCGGCTAAAGGAGCTCAATTTGGGAAAGTTCTGTTCTTCAAACTGGGATTCTGGGATAATGTCAGCACATGCAAGGATGCTGTTGCCATCCTTCAGCACAAAAGACCTGTAGACAACTTGGATCAAATACAGAATATTAAGTCAGACATTTTTTTTGGATTCACCAAAATGATTAAGATCTACTACACTATAAAGCAAAGCATTATGTTTAACAAAAGATTTTAAGTGAACATAACTCAGTTCTCATTTGTGCAACTGAACACTGTCAGTGATGAAAAATAATATATGCTCTGATGACACCATGTTTCTTTAATGTATGCATGTAAACAAATATACTGCTGTTGTTGGTGATGTGGGCCGAAAAAAGAAATTTGCTGAGGGTAACAATTCAGATCAGTTTATGAATATTGTTTATAATGGAAAAGACTTGATCAAACAGCTTATGATTCTTGAGAAGTGGGACAAAACAGGTCCTATGGATAAAGAACAAAATTTTATTAAAATATACACAAAATATATATTTTTTTAAATATCTGACTAAACTAACCTGGGCCATGTGAGCACAACAATGTATGTTTTCCTGGTGTGTGCTGAATATTTTTTATTTTAAACATTGTAGTGGGTGGATAGTGTCTTTAAAATCCCTTGTCCTGGAGCAGAACTCAATACATTATAATAGTTTAAAACAATTAAAGGAATACTAAGATAATAAAATTATTTTTATATATTTTCCAACTCCATTGAAATTTGACCCGTTTTTGTCAACACCGTCAGACATAAAAAGAAATGTAAAAAAAATCAGGCATTAATTGGGGGCATCAGAACTTCTGAGGACCCCATGATCTCTTCCTTTGCTAAGCATCTCTAGTTAGCTTATGTTATTCTTTAGTTTTTTCTTCTGTTTTATTCCTAAGTTGCTCATCACAACCATGTTGTTTTGTTGTTAACACCAAAACTGACAATTTACAAAAGTTTGATGAAATTTTGTGAAATAAATGCTTAATTTTAGTAAACTAAATATTTCATGGACCTGATGAGCTACAATATGGCCTCCTTCAGAATAACATATAAATTGAGGAAGTTTTGTCAACACCGTCAGAGTTTTTGACTGACAGTGTGACTCTTTCAGTGATAATGTTGACAAATCTCACTTAAGTGTGCAGTTAATTCATTTTAATGTATTTTACATAAATGGCTTTACTTCACATGTATCAAGTATTTCTTTTTACTCACTAGTTTGTCACCACCTTCAGTTCTGTGTCAACTCTGTCATGCACTGTCAACTCCTTCAGATGGACTTTATGCTGTTTTTTTTGTTTTAAATAATATTTCTTTTGTTTCTTGAGAAGCATTTGTCTGTAAAACTGAGTACAAATATCACTAATAGGGTCATTAAAAATAATTTTAGATTTATTTTTGTCAGATGGTGATGACAAAGTTCTACGTCAGGTCCATTAAAAGGGTAATTTAAAAAAAAAAAATGTTGCAACTGGGAGCCTGACCCTTAGCATCTTTACATTTCCAAAACATTTTTGTCATATTTTAATACATAAGCTTCAGGAATAATTTTTAAAAAATTGGGGAAAATTTAAACCCATTTTGTCCCACTTCTCAAGAATCCCATTTGCATATGTCTTATAATGTCAAAATGTGTTTGAAATTTAGTTTATGTACAACTAAAGAAAATTTATCAAGTTATTTCAGGTTTGCAATATTTTAATCACATAATGTCGCTTCATTTGTTTCTATACATTGCAATAATAGATTTTTTAGGCAGTTGGTTTATATGTGTTTACAGGTATCCCACAATGCACTGGGCCACGAACAGCAACAACTAGTTGAACCACTTTATTATTTCTCATAAAAAAATTCTTTTAAGACATTGAAGGCAAAAATGTAGATGCCAAAATTTAATCTATGCAGTAAGTACAGTAAGAATGAGCAATACGGTACTTAGCAGCTGTTTTTGTGGCATTTGCATTTGCATATTGCATTTGAACATTGCAAATGAATATATACAACTCACTCTGTCCTGCTGTAGCCTGGTACATAATTCTGATTGTTTTACAGAAAAAAAGAGAGCAAATTTTACATAGTTTCTACTTAAAAATATAAGCTCATATTGTCTCCTCTGAAAATGACTAATGGAATTTTATTATTGTAGGATATTGACATTTTTGGGGGTTTCTAAAACGTAAGATTTATTAAGTGATGCTTTATGAAGTTATGCTCAATGAAACTGCATAAGTTAATGTAATTATCAAGTTATTTGAGTGGTGTAAACTTAAAATGTATAGCTTGCACATAAAACATTAGTTTCTGAAAGCGTAATTTTTTTGAGACGAGTTTGCAACATTTCTTATGTAAAGTCCACTCATTGCATTTGACAGAGTGGAAGATGACATGGTGAATGGCAGAAAAGGATTGTCATACATGAAACTGTAAAACCATCTCTGATGCTTAAGCCATTGACATTTCCCACTTCTACAGAAACTCATTTCCAGTCCTCTCACCTGTGTGGTCTCCTGAGAGCTGGATGTTGCTGTCAGAGTAAACTTCTCTCCCATTCAGGGTGACGTTGCCTTGCCTTGCAGAAATTTCCCCCACCATACAGCTCAACTGGTTGTGTAGTGAACAGCTGGACTTCTGGAAGAGGAAAAGAAAATACACCCCACCCAAAAAAAGAGTCAAACTATATGGGGTGAGACAGTGAGTACCTGTTATCTGAGATTAATCACCATTTTATCAAGGCTGTAAAAGAACTTCCATAAGTTATTGTTTCCACAGTTTTCTGTAAGTAATTTTTATGTTTACATATCTTCTGCAAGTGATCTAACAGTGGTGTAGGTGTTCCATAGTGGTTTTAAATTCTGTGAAAAAAATTAAAACCATTTCTTTTTAACTGAAGTATTAATAACAAGTAAGATAACAGCATCCTAAGTATGTGGCCACATTCTGGTATGCTCTTCTCTTAGTTCGCTGCTGTTTCTTTTATGCAAAAGTGTTCCTCAAATTATCCTCAAATTATATTTGAATGTATTAACATCTGATGACATGTCCTCAGCCTGCCTCACCAGTAGTTTCATGTTGAAAGGGTTGAAAGTGTCTCCCACGTTGCCACACAGGTCGCTCCTGGCATTCACACGTTTGTTTGCAATGAACAGGGAGGCCGCAGGAATCTGTAAGCACATTTAATATACAAACTATGTATATTGTATATTAAATATACAATATATATGCCTATATTTATCTACTGCCTTTATTTGTTGCATTGATGGACATAAATACAAATACACAAATGATTAGGAATAGCAAACAGACACCTAGACACTCCTATCAATATCAATAAACTTGTTCACATAAACATGCTCTCTAATCCGTTTTTTATTATAGTCCCCCCTGAACGTGGCTAAAGGCATTTTATTATTGTAGGATTTTGACATTTTTTCAGCTTCCAATACTAAAGATAGCAGTGGAAGAGACTTCTGACCCTGACCAATTGATTACTCATACAAGTACTACTACAAGAAGGTAAAGTGACAACACAAACTACCCATTGTCTTTATGCTATGTAAAATTTACAGCATGTATGTGCGTTCTTATGTTTGAAATTTACTTTGATTTTTAAAGAGAATCTAAAGATTCCATACTTGTTCATTTGGGATCCTTGACCAATGGTGGCTAAAGTTGTAATGTTTTGCATTATTTAACTCTATTACTCTGTACTTACACTTTGCCTTGCAGATGACTTAAGGTCCACATACAGAGTGACATCACCACTACTCCCATCAGTAAACATCTGCTGGCGCTTGAAGAGACAGAAACCAAAGGTGCTTGACATTAGTAGATATACAGATTATTGTCAGCTGAATAAAGTGATTTATACTGATGTGTGGATATCTGTTTTCTTTTTAGTAACTGCTGAGGCACTTCCCAAGTTATTTAGCCAGTCCAGAATAAGCTCATGTTGTCGTTTCTGCCTTGATAGCTCTGTAGAGGTTTAGGTGTAAAGCAAGACTCAGTGTGGGGTCTCTGGATGGCAGCTGACAGAAACAGCTGATATCAGGGTGAGCCTCAGAGTTTAGTGAACATACATTCACAGCTAACCAGCAGAAAGATGTTAAGCTAAGCTGAAGCTTTTACCT
Organism: Alfaro cultratus; assembly: GCA_903066825.1. Classification (NCBI taxonomy): domain Eukaryota; kingdom Metazoa; phylum Chordata; class Actinopteri; order Cyprinodontiformes; family Poeciliidae; genus Alfaro; species Alfaro cultratus. The sequence continues at coordinate 2,252 of CAEFZX010004580.1, read as the reverse complement.
GGGCTTAGAGTTTAGATAAGGCCTAAAAAAAATCCAACCGGCACCGAACCCTGTCCAAGCCTGGTCAGACCCGACTAATGATATTAAGTAAGCAGTGTAATGTCTCTTCTTTCTTGATTTAGCATCTTCCAGCTCCAGTTTGCCGCTTGTTGTAACTGTAGTGTGAGTCAAGTGCAAATCATCCGTGATGTGTGATTGATAGTAGTGGCGCAGGATGGAGCTGCATGCACATTTATTGTGCAGTGTGCTGCACTTGTTGCAGGCTAGTGAACGTCTACGCCTGACTTTCTTTCCTCAATTGGGTAAGCTGGCTACTCCTCTATTTAGACTATAATAATCAGAATAACACAACATTATATAGCCTATCATATTCTCATTTGGTTTTGTCTGTACTGTACATACTGTAGATTTATCAAATGCGCCACAGAAAACCAACACCACATGACGCGACCCGATCATCAATTTTGGCCCTATCTGTCCCAAATTTCGGGTCAGGTTTGGGCTTGAGCCATAATTCTAAACTCTTTCCCTGCTTCTCCTATTTCTGTCTGTTTATTGCCTCTTTTGCTTCAAGCGCTCTTTTGTCATCTGTTAACATCTTCCCAATACTATTTACTGGAAATTTTGCTTCCGGTGAAAACATGCACTGTAAAACATCCAAAACATGCACTGTATGTTTTGGATGTGTCTCTGTTCCAGCACACCAGATTCAAAGGATTGTATGACCTCCTCTGTGGCCACCAAATGCTCCAGCAGCTTTTTAATCATCCCTTCATTTAAGTCAGGTGTTTGGAAACAAGGAAACATCTAAAACAGTGGACAGGGGTGCCGGCAGGGTATTATCGGAGGGTACAATACTGTCACTACATCTGACCCACAAGAACACAACCACATCTCCAATGCGCATAATGTGGGTATCACACAAAACCAGCACAAACCCAAACCATACAAACATAGCATTTAATTTCTCTTTGGGATAAATAAAGTACTTTTGGTTCTCAAACAAAGACAATACAGAATCAGACAATTCTGGCATCCTGCAGCAGACAAGGAGCAGATTAGGTAAAGGTAATTATGTGTTTTTTACCAGTGTGATTGTCCCAATCACTATTCCATCAAATATAGCAATGGCAAGTGTCCAATGTCCATCTCTATTTGTCTCAGGTAAGATATTTGCACACAGCATCCTGTAGAGAAAGCACAGACACCTTCATGAGATGGGCTTAAAATAACCAAGCCCAAGAGGTTCTATCCTGATTGATTTTTTCTGTTACAATACTCTGGTTAGAAGTCTTCTCAGGAAGAGGAACATACAGTATCTTATTATTATAACACAAAACACCCAGGATTATAGGATCATGGCTTGAGAATACACACAAGAACCCTCAATGGATTGGGAAGATATGTTGCTGTGGCCAGATTAGGGTGAATCTTGGATTTCTCTTTCATCTGCAAAGGCATCAGTGTGTTTTTTTACACCTTTCTGACACTATTTTTCTCATCTTTTTTATTTCATTAAATGCTTTCAGGAGGATAAGTACTTCCTGTTCTTTGGCAAAACGTTTAACTATTGATCTTTTGCACAAGGAATCTGTGGTTAGAGTGAAAATGCTACCACCCAGTTCTTTTTGAGAAGAAGGAACCTGTGGTAATACTATGCAAAGCATTTCATAACTTCTGCCCTTCCTTTTCATTTTTATCATAAACTTGAATGTTTGTTGGTTCTTACCGTGATCCATCGGTGTAGTGGATTACAACAGATCTTCCCATGATGCTGTAAGGTCCAGTAAGGGGCATGTTAGGGTCCATGTAGACACCTTTAAAGTCATTCTGGCCAGTAAGCATCCCAAACTTCCCACTGATGTCCCCTATCTCATATTGGTCCACAGTACCCGCACCGGGTGAGGGAGAGCTCGCTATTTCCCAGGCCAGTGGGTTAAAGTGGCCAAGGATGTTTTCACTTGAGCAAGGATCACTGCTGTCAGCAATAATGGGCAAGATGTGGACGTGGTAGCCTCCAGCTAAGGACTGCAGGTCTCTTAAGGACACAGTGATTTTTGTAGGGCCTTGAGGGACAGCTTGAGAGAATCTCACCTGGCTCCTGGATGATCTATGGCCAAACCAATTCCCTATCTTGGCTGCAGGGACCCGCACCCTAGTAACATTGGCACACGTAATTCTTGGGCCTCCTCTTTCTGCTTCATGGATGACCACAGAACGACCACTAATGCCAGATATGTCTAACCAGGAAG
>CAEFZX010004579.1:0-19108 GCA_903066825.1 Alfaro cultratus | reverse complement strand
GATATATATATATAAAATATATATATATATAATGTGTATATATATATATATATATATATATATATATATATATATATATATATATATATATATATATATATATATACTTATTGGAGCATCAAATGTCAAAAATGGAGATAATTTACGTTTAAAGTGAGTGAAACAAAAAGATGATGTATCAAGAAACCCAGGCCCGGTTTCACAAAAAAAATGTGATGAGAAATTTGATTGAGACCCTGCAATAAGTTAATAAAAATGTTTCAAAATCCTTCTTTTCCGTCGCTTTTGAATTTTTAATTAATGTCCCTTGGAGCAAACAGAAACCCGTGGAAACTCCGAAGCAAAGAGGATCTTGACACGCATGGGAGCAGGAAAATATGCAAAATGCCAAGGTGGTATTCCTCCACGGGGCTCAGTCAATAAAAAATAAAAAAATAAATAAAAATCAACCAGCCCGATCATGTTTGTTTACTGTTGAAAATGTCAGTGCCTGTGGCTATAGGCAAACAAACCGCGGAGTATAGAGCCACATGCGGCTGAGACTTAATGTAAAATGTGTTTCTGTGAAAGCTTAGGGAAAAATCTCGCAAATCGGATCAGCAGCTTTTTCTTTTTGTTTTAATTGGAAAGTTTATTTTTGTTTCGCTTAACTTGTGAATGAGAAACTTTAGCTCCCTGCCTTCTTCTCTTTTTTTCCCTAATTTGTCAAAAATCAGTCCAAACTAATTAAAACAGATGTTTGTTTTTTTTTTATCATAAATGCATGAAGAAAACCTTATATCACCTCAAAGAGTTAATCAAAAATGTCATAATCAAATCAGTAGTGTAAAAATGATCCAAATCACACATAACACTTATTAATTCTCAGCTCTCTGCTGCCATTGTTGCGTATATTCAACTAGTAATTTGACTGTCCAATTAGAGGTGGTTAGCTGGCTATTCTTTTGACAGAGTGCAAAGATGTAGGACAACCTTGCAGCAACTTATTCATTTTTCTTGTCACTATGGTGAATACTAAGCTGGACATTATTTCTGCCTCTTAATTTCTATATTTCTTGCCAACCATAATAGCTCTACAGCTGATTAGCAAAGACAGAAAATGTGTCAAAAGCAAATTAAAGATTTCATTTTATTAGAAAGTCACTTCCTTCACAAGAGGATTTTTGTCCCCCGGCATTTAATTTTGTTGGACATTACTGAAAAAGCCTCATTTATTATTATTATGAGTGTTATTATTATTTCAATGTTTGTATTTTCCTTTCTGAGCAGATAGAGAGAAAACATCTATAATCTAAAAGCGTTTGTTTTGGCATTCAGACAAATATTTACCCAACTCTGTGAATTTCAGGTGGACACAATCATTCCCCTCCCACTATGTGGAAAAGCTGCACCAGCTGCACCTGTTGACCTGCGCCGCAGCACAACAGCATCAGCGGGGATCAGGTTCATCATTCTCAGTGAAGCTTAATGGAGAATGGTATGACTCAAACACCACCTGGGTTAAGAGTTCGGTTCCCTCTGCGGCCGGCCCACATTACCATTCTGTAAGCCACTGTGAAATTGGAAGATCCTCTGGACCAAAACCCGAGACGGACGAGACTCTGGAGCTTTTCAAGCGTCGGTGCAACGGGACAGACGGGGGGGAAATGTGCGACGCGGCAGACGGCACGGGACGACCGCAAAATGCGAATCTGGATTTACTTACAATCCAGTGGTTACATCAACAAGTGGACAGTGATATTGGTTTATTTTTTGGCTCTAGTGGCCTTTATTTGAAAGTGCTAAGACAGGAAAGTAGGTAAAGAGAGAGACGGAAGATGTGCGGCAAAGATCACCAGGCAGGGAATTGAACCTGCGACGGCCACGTCGAGGACTGAGGCCTCCTTTAGTGGATGTGCTTAACCCCTCCGCCACCACAGCCTGTTCTTTTCTTGACTGATTTTGTTGCCTGGTTTTCTGGTTTCGGATGTTTTGTGGCTATTTTCCACCACCTATTTCTATTTTAACCAAAGTTTTTCCAAATTTACACGAAATAGTGAATTTCAGTTTGTTTTTCGGCTCTAAAATGTGAAATTATTGCAGAAGAAATTAATAAATGTTAAAAACACCTAACATTGTTGGTTTAGTTGCAAGTGAAAACAACTTTGTACACTTGACAGTAAACAAAACTAACTTACAAGTAACTTTTCAGAAAGATATAGGAGCTTCTTTTAAGTCAATAATTCCTTAATATTGATGAAAAGGTACTGGTTCAATTGGCAGATTATTTCACTTATAGCGAGACGTTTCCCCATGTTGTAAGTGAAATAATCTACTTTTTCATCAACATTAAGGAATTATTCACTTAAAACAAGCTCCTATATCTTGCTGAAAGTTTCCTTGTATGTTAGGTTTGTTTTATTCCAAGTGTACTAAGATATTTGCGCCAGACACTAGACAAAAATAATTTGAAATAATTAGTGTTTCATTGAGGAATAAAGGGCTTCTTGTCCCACATGTCAAACTATAACCTTCCTTTATCATCACAATTGTGGCCTACTTTGTGTTTGTATGAAAGCCCATTATAAAGGCGTTGGGTTTTGTTGTCGTAACAAGGTAAAATGTGGAAAAGTTCAAAGGTTATGAGCAATTCTGTAAGGCACTGCAGTTCAGTGTCAATCTGTGACTAACCTTTTATTATCCAGCTGAAATGAGCAAATAACACTCACACATTCGTATTCTATCTCTGCACAGCAGAATGTCATCTTTTGTCCTGAATCCAGGTTTTGTGCAGCGGGTTCATTGTTGTTGACGTTTGTTGAAAACAATCGTCTGTATTAGCGGGAATTATCGCAGTAAACACAGAGAGCTGTGTGATTAATCTGAAATGGCATGGTGCTAAGGAAAAAAAACAAAACAGCAATGAGATGAAGCACATTAAAATACCGTTGTGGAGAAAAACAAAATCATATATATATATTTTTTTTTATATATATATATACGTACAATAGCCTCTTTCATTTTAGATAAGCTGATTCTTTCTAATCTGTATAGATTGATCTTGCATAAGATGAATTTAAACCACACACTCATTCTGTGAAAACCTAAGAGGCTTTTTAGAGAATATTTGGGGATAATTACCAAGACGAAGACATTAAGGACAAAGCAGGAATTTACAGTCTTAAGCTTTAAGTTCCTCATCAATCAACATTCAAGTCGTCAGCAAAAACTTTTAAAGTTTTGGTAAAACTGCAAACTTTCAGAGAAAGTTAAATAAATGATGTTATTAAAGGGGCAGTATTAAGGAAAATCAACTTCTTTGTCTTGATTCTTTCATGCATGTTTGAGAGATCCTTTAATCTCCCGTGGCAACCATCAAATTGTTCAAAACGCCTGGGTGGACCTAGCGCCGCCTTCGAGGATAAAGCTCCTCCTCTCAGTCCACCCAGGCATTTTGTAAAGCTGAGTGGTTGATTAAAGACTTTCTCACAAACATTTATGAAAGAGTGACAGCCACATTCCAGGTTTTTTTATTATGAGGTAATAACAATATATATATATATATATATATATATATATATATATATATATATATATAAAACAAACAAACAAAGTGAATTTTACATAACACTGCCCCTTTAAGAGCCATTGTTAAAGGTCCAAAGAGCCGCAGGTTGCAGACCCCTGTTCTAAAGCCGTAGAGATCCACAGACAGACAGGAGAGTGGCAGTCAGACTTCGCTGAGATTTCTCTCCCAGATTCTGTCTTGGCTCGGCCACTCCTCTGCCTTTGTCACCGTTTCTCTGAGGCCTCTGGGAGGAATGTCACAGCTTCTAATGGGCACAGATGGTACGACGCCATGAGCCAAGTAATGTGCTAATATGCAAGTCTGTTGCTGAACTCCTTTCAAAGGCATTATGTCAACACGGAGCTTCACCCTTTCTTGACACTCAAAAACAGAAATAGTCAAAATTCTATTCAGGATTGTCTCTTATGTCTGGAATCTGACTCTTAAAGGGGCAGTGTTATGTACGATCAACTTTTAATGAGTTTTGGGTCATGTCATGATGTCATTCCCTCATCAAAAACAGACCTGGAGTGTTACTTTGATTCTTCCATGCATGTTTGAGAAATCCTTTAATCTCCCATGGCAACCACTCAGAAATATTAATTTCCAAGCTTCTGAACTTCCGCCTCACAGAGCAGCCCTCCCCTGCGACTTCCCCTCTCAGCTCTTTCAGACTAGCCAGCAGCAATTAGCAAACGACTGGTTGAAATGCGCATCTGCTGCATTCATTATAGAAGCTACTTCTCAGAGCAATGCTGGTAAAGATGTTGTTAAAGGGTTAACAGAGGAGTCATGTTGAGGCGGAGTTTCAGAAAGAGCAGGAGTTTCTTAAAGAGGCAGAAACATTTCAAATGACAAAATTTAATTTCTTTTAAGCCATATTTGATATATAGAGCAATTTTATAACAACTAAAGGGAAGACACTTACTTGGTTGTGCTATAAAATGGATCAATGTGCCTGGAAAGCACATAACACTGCCCCTTTAAGACATAATCCTGCTTTCTAACATCTGAGATCTCAGCAGCGTCTTGTGTTCAGCCGTTCCTCCGTGTGAAGGCCCAGATTCCAGAACGAAACAATTTATCCCCGGATGTGTGTCATAAAAACTGCGAGTAAAAATGTTAAATGTAATTGAACACGCCAACACCTTCACATGACTGACACAAGCTGTTTGTATATGTCCACCTGACGGTTTGTTAGTCCTGCGCTGTAGCAAGATAAGCAAGAGGGAATAAATTATTTGTGTGTGTCCGCATGCGTGTGTGTGTGTGTGTTCCTGGGTAAATGCGTGTTTCCTGTCAGCCCATCTGAGAGAACGCCGTGAACCTTTCTGTCACTCTGCATCTGCCCGCTTGCCACATGCTTGCTAACAAGGACCTAGCTCCTCGCAGGCTAATATTCTACCTGCCCGTCACACACACACACACACACACACACACACACGCATGTATGCACCCGTACAAACACCCACAGCATATAAACTAGGCGGCAGCCAGGCTGCTTTTTGCCGAACTGTGCAGGACTGACTAATCAGTGTGACTCAGATATCTCTGTGGGTCCAAGACCTGGCCGGATGCTTAATGCAGGATGTCAGAAAGTGCCCACACACTCACAAGGAGGTGAAACCTTCCTGGCGCTCAGTGTGTGTGTGAGACTGTGTGCATCTTCCAACTGTGGTGTCGCTAGAGTCGTCCGTCCTCGCTGAGTTCGCCTCTGTCAATAATAGCGTTGAGATAAAGGCGGCGGCTCGGCACGTTTGCCTGTTGCTGCTGCTGTTGTGTTACTATGTGGGCTTAGGTCCTGCACCAGTTAAAACGGCGTAAATGTCAGATATTATCTTCAGCGACGCTCAAAGAAAGACGGAGGCTCAGAGAGAATACAGAAAATAAAAGAGCAGAATTGATAAGATGAGAAGAAATTAGCAGGATTTTGTGATCACTTCACTCCTGCACTCTGTTGAAGCTTTTGAGATTTTTGGGGGGTTTTTAATGGAAAAACTTGGAAGTTTGTTTTGAATGAACAGAACCACCATTGTTACATTACATCCATAATGTTCTATAAATCTACAAAAAATAATGTCCAATTATTTCAACTTATCCAAGAGATTGGAGGATGTTCAAAATTATTTTTCCTTTATAATTCATGAAAGGTGAGTGTGTGTGGCAGCCTACACACACTCACAACATGGAGCCCTAAACACGCTCACAAGATGGCGGCCTAAAACGTGTTACACTTACAAGATGGCGGCCTAAAACGTATTATACTTACAAGATGGCGGCCTAAATAAGACAAAAAGAAGCTAGCATGTTGCTATTGCTACTTTAGGAATCCCTTCAAGTCCAACATGTACTTTTTTTGTGGATGTAGTTCAGCACCAACCAGAGAGATGCAGATCACCCAGGAACAAGCAAAGTTAAAGTAAAGAACAACAATTTTTAATTTTTTGTTTGTTTGTTTGTTTGTTTCTTCATTTTTTCAGTTTGGATTTAAAAAACGCAGACTGAGTTCGGTGGCCACTCTTATGTGAGTGCATGTATGTGACGGATTGTAATGCAGCTTGAAATGCTACATTTAGCAACTTATTACAAATATGGTTAAATAGATATTGCACAAATTGCTTTCAATGTAATTTATTGAAGAGCGAGCCATAGGCAGCTAAGTAAGGATCGGAAAATAAAATGCTTTTGGCAACGGGAACAAACATTAGTATGTTTTTTTAAAAATGGATTTAGACCTCTAAGCGACTCACGCAGACTATTCAGCATCAGACGAAGACATTATCTGTAACAGCAAGATGTGCACTAATAGCACATCAAACTCTGGGAGATTTTTTTTTTTCTTCTTCACTACATCAGTTCCAAAATATGAGATTGCATTTCACAGTCGCAGCGCGGCTCTATTCATCTCCATCATAAAGGGGAGGTACGCCACTGAGAAGAGCTGAAAACCCTTTAATTTCTCCGTATGTTTCCATCCACTGAATTTCTTCACTGGAAACATATTTTCACACCAAAAAGCTGTGAGGGAAAACTGGATTTTAAACAAAACAGTGAGAAATTTTTACGGGTTTAGGTGAAAAAACAACAATGGATCTGATATGAAATGTTTCTCCATTTAGAATACATTTAATTACATGGTTTCTTTAAAAAAAAAAAGTCTCTTTAGATTATTATTTGAAAAGATGAGCACCTAATATGAGGTATTTTCAAAAGTGTGCCTTCCTTTCAAGAAGCAGGTGCAACATCAGCAGAGCCCAAAGGTTTCTTCTCCCCTGTGTGTTTCCATGTGTGCGTCTTTGGCAGGTACAGATGAGTTAGCGGACCAGTAATAAACTATTTAGCACTGAATACTTAGCGAGCTGCACGCTGCTGAGCACACACTCCTGCTGAATATGAATTCACCACAGCAACAAATATGCCATCTTGCAGCGTTGGGAGAAAAATAAAAATTGGCTCTGGGATAAAATTTAGTTTCTGGTGATGTTTTATTAAGAGTTGAAACAGAATTACACACTTCATAAAAAGTGAAGCTAACCTGACCTTTTTGTCGGACAATTGAAAAACAAACTTAAGTGAACTTCTGTTTCAACCGATGTTTCAGCTGTAACCGTGTTTTTATATCTTTTTCTTTCTATTTTTTTATTTTTTTTTGGCAAAAGTCTATGCAGATGGAGCATAAGGCCAGGGAAATTCACCTACATGCAAACCCACACAAAGCTGAGGGAAAAACACCGGTTCATAAATAGAAATGGAAAACGCTGCCTCGCAAAAAAAAGAAAAAGAACATTGAATGTAAATACAGCAAACTGCTGGAAATAAATCTTAGCTGTCAAATTGGTTTTCCCCCCCGGATTAATCAGACGGAGACGTTCGTGCGTGTCACGGGAAAACGTGCGTTGAGGTGGAATCGAAGCAACATGGAAGACGTTTTGTTGTTCTCATCATGAATGTATCAACTCCTCAAACATTCCCCCACCACAGAAATCCCTCGTAAAAACAATCAAACTGGAGTATTTAATATATGTTTTGTGGGTAGTAGCTGTGGGAACACACTTCTCTTCACCTCTGATCTCTTCCACTTGCTGAGACTGTTTGTCAGAATTTTCCAAGAATAGCTGAAAAAGTTTCTAACCTGTGATGAACGCGATGCGTAAGCTGCTGGATAGAGAGCATTTAATCTGTCCTGAAGCGCTCATGAACTCCTGCAAATAAAAATAACAATAATCATCCTCCGTCTAATCAAATGCGGGCCTTCTGGCCACGTTAATGGCAGATGTGGGACAAATTCGGCAATCACCGCCAAATTGTAATTAGAAAAGTACAAAATTCTCCTGCATGAAGACCAGATTTCCATTAGTGCAGCCAAAACATGAGTTGGTTATTTTTTTACTCTCAAGACAGAAAATATAATTTTTTTTAAATGACTCAACTAATTTTAAACTAACCTATCAGGTATAAGCAGGAGTGGGGTGGGGGGCGTGGCCACATGGCGCAATGGCCGCCCCTGAAATCTGATTGGCCGGCGACACCGGAGATGCAAGTCACGTTGTTTGTTTTTAGAGCAAATAGATTAGCATTTCAAATTGGAACCTTCAGATTGAAGACCAGTTTATATAGAAGACTACTAATTTGTTAAATAGCTGGAGCATAAAACATTTTCTATAAGTGCTCATCAAAACTCAACTCAACCCTTTAAATGATCAGGTTGAAGTTGAAGCGTGCTTCACTTTCCTCTAGCATTATTTTGTAATTATATGCAAAATAATTACTTAACTGAGCTTAACGGGGTTTTTTTTTTATAAAACTCGGCGAAAGACTTAATTATCCAGCTGGTCACTTTCACTTCTAACATGGATACTTTTTTTAGTTTTAAGTTTATGTTATTCCATGTCTTCTAACGGTAAAATGTCTTACTGCTGTTAGCGTTGACTTGCTAACAGTGTTTGAGAAACGACTCAGCAGAAAGAAACAAACATAAAAACAGTGGAGCACCGTCGTAGTGTTGACCCAGCTGCTCCCCTTAGACCTCAGACAAAACATATGCTGCTTTTCTTTTTCGATTAAAACTTTCTGCCAGTCTGCAAGTCCACAATGTAGTCTGGCACTACCAGCTTGTGTGTGTGAGATGGCCAGGCACGTGGTGGCCGTGCTACGACGTAGAATGGGCATCAGCCAACGAAAAGCGACCCCGTGGTAAGGTCCATTAGATGGAAAACTCTGGAAATCTAATTTCAGTCTAAACGCTGTGATCCAGATTCAAAGCGAGAAACAAACATACGACCGTTTAAAAACAAAAAAACTGAAATAGTTGTGACTTTTGTCACAATAATTGTGTATTTAGTTGTTCGTCCACTTTAAAAAGTACCTTTAAATGGTCTTTTTCTTTAAAAGCGAAGCAGCTACAAGCATGTTTGGACTGGGTACATGTGTACCTCGTGTGTGTGTGTCTGTGTGTTCTGTGGCTCGACGCTCGCTGCTGGATTTCAGCACCGTGGACAGATGTCTGAAAAGCTGAGCTCATCTGGCCATGAAGGATTCCAGCACCTTGGACGGAGTCAGCGCCTAATTTAGCCGCGTTGCTGAGGAACCTTTCAAAACATCAGCCTTCATTTATTCATTCTCTCATCCAACTTTCTTTTCTTTCTTTTTTTTTTTCCCTTCTCCTCCTCTTTGAAGATTCTTGGCCAGCTAAAGCCTATTAGGTGAGATGTGGAAAGACACTTTGGACAGGCTACCAGTCCAACACAGAGATAACACGGACTTGCAGACATTCACAGTCATCCCTGAGGCCGTTTAGGAGGCTCAAGTCGACCTGAGCTGGACTGTTTGGATGGTGTGTGTGTGTGTGCGTTCACACACACACACACACGTAAGCAGGCACACAGATCTGTCAGAGTTTGAAGTTGTCACTAATTCAAAGCATAAGTAGCAAACTTTCTAAATAAATCCAAATGCAGCAAATCGTGTCGTGTTCAAGGCAGGTTCATTTTTAAAGCAGCTTCATCAAAAAGGGAAAGTTTTTTGTTTTTTTTAAGACATTGAAACATTTACTAAGTACCATTTTGAAACCTGGATGTTAAACTGCTTTCTTACCTATTATTCTGCGATCATCACTGCTGCACCAATAGAATGACAGAGCGGAAGACAAAAGGCCAAATGCTTTGCGGGACTACAAAATAAAGAACAAAAAAATAACATCTTGTTTACGATCAATACAGTGAACACCTTTTGCATTCCATAACAGAAAAAAATATAGAGACTTGTGTTTTAGTTTGCCTTTTCTCTCTCTCTCTCATGCCTACAGTGTTTAATGTATCAGAAAACGTGGGAAATTGAACATTAAGTTTATATCGTTTTATTTGACTCTGTATGTTTCATCCCAATGTAAACTGGTACATACAGACGTATATCGATCGTCGTGTTTTGTGTGTTTGAAGGAGGTTCAAAAAGAGGACGGCAACTTCAGAAAAGAAGGTTTAACAAAAGTAAAAAAGAGAAAAGTTGAACAAGGTCAATAGGAAATGGAGCGTGGAATAAGTTACAGGCATCGGAAGAATCCAGAAAAGAAGCAACAGAGGTGATGGAGAACAGAGCGAACTGAAGGAGAGAGACTTATCAAGACAAAGGAAACTGAACTTAAAGGATCTGTGAGCTGATGAAACAGAAACAGAAACACAAAGAAATGGAAACCAAAACATCTGAGGTTTCCTTTTTAAGCTGATGTATTATATCTAATCCCAAATATTTAGTATTTTAACTTGCTATGTCAATCGATTAAAAATGCAATCATATCACCCTGTGTTTAATCACGATTAATCGTTATGCCTAACTTTGTGAGCTTGAAACATAAATATGTACCTAGTTGTGGTTCGTGGCAAGCCCCGCCTTCCGCTGCACTCCAACCAATTAAAATGTAAGCAATTATTCGATTTTTTTTTTTTCTCTCTTTCTAGCAGAAAGCAGGTAATGTATTCTCTCATTGCTCGACAGCAGCTAGTGGAAACTTACTTCACTACATATGCTGCAAATAGTTGCAAACTTGTTCAAATATATTCAATTTTCTAGGTGCCCTGCCCCTTTTTGATGCCCTGGGCAATTGCCCAATTCAAAGACCTCCAAAGTGTGCATGTTTTCGAAAAGCGTTAAAGGAGCTTGTGCGACGAGGCGCCAGTCGCTTGACGTCTTCATCCAGCTGAGCCACTGGCGTAATTCAAGATGTGGAATCATGAGCTCGGACATGAAAGCACATCGTAACGGCGTGACACAAGAAAGTTGAAACATTTTCAGGTTTCGTCGCTTTCTGCCGTCGTGGAAACACTTTCAGCCGTCGTTCGTTGAGTCAATAACTCAGTGAAACGGCTGTGAATTAGGAAACCCTCAGCAGGACAAAGAGAGGCATCTACTGTACGTCAAAACAGACACTTCGATTAGTCTGCATTATGTAATATTAACATGTTCAAATGTTCAAATTAAGCACAGACATTGACAGCCCTAATTTTAAGTTAATTTTCTCAAGTTTGAAAGAAATATAAATTCCTCCAGTTGGTCATGAATAGATCTTTTTTCCCCATCTTAAAACGTCTTCAGTTTGAAGTATCTGTGGCTTTTCGTAGCCTTGAGCTGATTTAAAACGCTCACAATTACAGTGTGTTTGTATGAAATCACTTGGCCGTCACTAACCTTTTAAACGTTTGAGAAGTTTCCCTGCCTGTGCCACACAAGGCGCGGTGTGTTTCAGGATACTCTGAAGTGTAATCGGTTGAGAAGACTTTTCCTCAGTCACTTATAGGTTCCCAGGTGTTTGACTAAATCACAGACAGAGTCGGTGAACAGCAATTCCTAAAATATGGCAATGGTCACAATGGAAGATTTTCAAGGATATAGAATAAAAAGGTTTAGAAAAGCTTTAAAAGGCGGCATTTAGACCAAAATAGGCCACGACTGGGAAATGACAAAGTGAGTAAAGCCATGCTAGCACAGTTCATACAAAATAAAAGGTCTGAAAATTAACATGAAAGTTTCTGTTTTTCTGGAAGGGGAGATAAACACACATTTCTGAACCGCAGCAAAACATTCTGTTGTCATTGATTGTAGTGAAAAATAAAAACTATCAAAATCAAAGGTAATCTGGTTATTTTTCTTTTTGTTGTTTTGGAAGATAATATATAATTTTTTGACTTTTCATAACCTACTTTTCTGTGTGTGTGGAATTAAACTAGCTTCAGGACAGCTCATATTGACCACACGCCAATTTTTACCTGCCACATGGGGAATTTGCCCACACTGTGACAATCAATGACTTGAAGGAATTGTATATTATCGACCAATAACCAACTGTGGAGACGTGCGGCTATGGGACTCTGATAAGAACTGTTTACAGTCTATCACTGAGTTATGATGGTTTGATAAGGGCTTATTATTATCTGTCATATTTCATTCTGCGAGACCGGCCCAAAGAGAGCACAGAATCAACAGAATGCATTCCTTCAGTAGTTATTCCAATATTTCATGCAAATATTTCAACTTAAAAGAAAAAACTAAGCAAAATACAATTCACATTCCACCTTTCATGGGTCACGATTGCAAAACTAACTGCATAGAAACATGGGATAGTGCTGGGAGTAAGTGTTGGCCCACTTCCTGATTTCACTTTTTTCACACGGAGCCATGTAAGTTTCTTTTTTTCTCCCTTAATAATAAACATCCTCATTTAAATACTGCATTCTATGTTTACTTGTGTTGTCTTTGACCAACATTTAAATTGTTTTGATGTTGTGAAACACTTCAATGCGACAAACACGCAAAGAAAATAGTAAATCAGGTAGTGGGCAAATACTTTTTCACACAACTGTAAATACAGTATAACAACTTAAAAGGATTTGTTTTTACTTATTTTTTTACAGAGCCTGGTGGAGACCACACAGTTCTCACATTATACAAGAGATAGTCATGGGGTTGTTGCTAAAAAGGCAATGTTGCCAATAGCCTTCAGTTGTACGTGGCACAATGAAAGGGGCCTGGTCACAAGATTTAAAAGTTCTGAGATTTTAGAGTTCTGTACTGGAGAGGATTAGGCCCACTGAAAAATAATCTGACTTCAATCGCAGAATTTTGACATTTATTCTAAAATTTCTGACTTTTTTCCTCAGATTTCTGCCTTTAGGGTCCTGACTTTAATTCTCACAATTCCGCCTTTGATCTCGGAATTCCGCCTTTGATCTCGGAATTCTCCCTTTGATCTTGGAATTCTGCCTTTGATCTTGGAATTCTGCCTTTGATCTCGGAATTCTGCCTTTGATCTCAGAATTCTGCCTTTGATCTCTGACTCCACCTTTGATCTCTGATTCCGCCTTTGATCTCGGAATTCTGACATTTTCGTCTGATATTTCTCACTTTTTTCTCAGAATGCCAATTTTTAATACAGAATTTAATTGAATCAACTTCATTTCCATTTGGGATCAATAAAGTATTTTTGAATCTGAATTTAATTTAATTTCTGAAAAAAGTCAAACTTTAGTTATTTTTTTCAGTGGCCCTAATCCTCTTTCATTGCTCTGTAAATTAGAACCTAAGGATGAATGGAAGGAGGTTACGATGAAATGGCTGTATGTGGGTCTTTAAATGATAAAAGTTATAATACATTTTTTAGAAAAATAATAACTGTTAACAATATGTACTTTAATTCTAATTATTATTAAAATCATTAAAAGTGGCGAAGGGAAAAAAAACTGACCCAGAGTGAATCGGAAGATGACACTGAGTTTCTGTACAAGCAAACTTTTAATAGTTTAGATCCGAATAGAAATATATGAAAGTAAACATTTCAAACCATCTTAAACTCTGAGCTGCAGTAACTGGAGGCCAGGATCCTCCTCGGTACAGTAGTTACCTCCTTCATGTGATTATACTGTACGTTTTGGTTTCCCTATAGCTAATGTGTTGTCATCGTGTTTTCCAGTATTATTTTCTGTGCACTTTGGTTGCCAGGCCACGACATTTCTTCGACAAATTCACTGTGGTGTCTTTGTGCTGCAATAATAAAGTAAGATTATGACAAACTGTCTAAGTGCAAATCTGTCCTTGTTTTTAATGCACTTTAATGCATATGAACATAAAAATATTCATTTCTGGGGCGGAGAGTGGAACATTACAAACTATTTAATCCTCAATATGTGTGAAGTCAAATCAGAAAAAGAAGAAGAAAAAAAATATAAAAAAATCATGCGCTCACTGTGTTCCACACGGACCTAAAAGAGGGACGGACAATGAAAAAAAGCGGAAGCGAAAACCAAACAAAGAGGACAGGAGTTTGGGGACTCGTTTGATCAGAGATCCTGGTGACTTGTGCAGAGCTGGATGAATCTGTAGACGAGCAGAGAGGCAGCCGGTAAGACACAAGCTGTGTTGTTTATGAGATCGGACTGCAAGGAAACCCCCGTTCCTCCGGTCGGACTTTCAGCTTCGCTAACTCATTAACGCCCTTTACTAGCAACATCTGAACTGAATCGGCGGATTGTGGCGTTAATTGATTGATTTTTATGATCAAACTGATTGTTGTGTTTTGAACAATGAATTTAGGTGTTAAGTAACTATTAATTAATTTAGCGTTAGATTGAGAAGGATAACAACTTGAAGCTATTTATATTTATAAAATAAATATTTATGATTAATGTCGAAAAGTAGATATTTGTATATTTAAATAAATGTAAATAGTATGTAATTGTAAATATTATGAATTTGAAATGTATTTTAAAGTTAAGGAACTTAAGTTTAGTTACTTGTTCATTTAACTTTGATTACTTTATGGGTTTGATTCACAGTGGTTTGCTTAGTATTGTTTATATAATTTGAGTGGAATTAATTTATGTAAACTTATATACAGATAAGTAATTATTTATTTTTCTTCTTTTGGGTTTGTTTAAAGGTTTTTACCTGCTTCTGGACCAAATGTGAACATGTCCTGACACACATTAAATAAATGGAGGATAAAATGAAGAAAACTGCTTGGTCCTTTGAGTAAAACCCTGTTTACTCAGTCTGCATCGATTCATCCATCCCTTTTCAAGTGGGGAAGCTGCACAAATTAGAAAAGAACTTGACAATATGACAATCGTTCCAAGAAACAAACCTGCATTTTAAAGTTCTACAGTAGATGTCAGTATTTAGCACATTACATTTCAATATTTTTAGGCGACTTTGAATTAATATTTTGTATTTTTTACAACATCTCCACACACGTTTCTCTGTGATACAGTACATTTTATTATTATTTGTTACTGACATTTAGGAAATGTAAAACCAGGCTGTTGGATTGGTCTTTGGTGATCATTCTTTGCAGCCATTAGAAAATATTTGGTGTATTTTCTGATCAATTATTCCTCTATTATCTTTCATAAATGAACTCCATAGAAACATAAATGAAAACAGCAACCAGTTAGTGTTTGTTTTTTTTCCCTGTGTGTGGTTCAGATTCATTATTGCATCTCGGTGTCACAGCCACACGCTAATAGCAGGCATGACGGTCTGAGTGCCTCTCACCTGTTGATAAATGTGTGAACACACTTCACAGCCTGGCACATTTTGTGTCAAACTGTCACAGTGGCAGACTGCGCTGAACAGGATGTTTACCGCCTTCTCAGCTTTGGTGAAGAACAAATAAAAAAACAAAAAATAAAATAAACGAGGCACCATGTTGAGTCTAATTACCTCAACTGCAGTCCAACTGTTGAATGAGCCGGCAGAGCTTATTATGGCAGGGAGGCAGCAGAAATCAGGCACCATTTTGTGCATCAGAGCTTTAGCTGTGTCAGTGCTGCGTTAATTTCAGCTCAAAGATAAGTAAATTCAGATAACACACCGTCGTGGTAGATCCACTTCAAAACGAGGTTTTAACTGATTTTAGTCGTGTGTTATATGCTTTTATGGAAAAAGCAAAAAAAAAAAACAACCAGTACGCAGCTCAACGATGTGAAATCAGGAACAAATTGAAGCTAATATTTCAGAGAACTTCAAAACAGCATTAGAGATGTGAATTGTGCATTTCCAGCTGATGTTTCCGAAATGTGCCGCGCAAATGGATGGAAAAGCACGAGGTGAAACTCAAAACAGACGATTTATGAATGTGGCCGCAAACGGGAGAAGGAACAAAACAAGCCGGAGTGAAAGGAGCGGGAGGGGAGAAAATAAAAAAATAACAAATGTTTTTAAAGCTCCAGCGAGTGAGACAGCATATGCAGTGGAGATATGGGGGCGGACTTTGGATCTAATGAGGGAATGTTCACCAGCCTACAGCCACCAGCAGAGGCTCACGTAGCATTTTATTATTATTTTTATTATTATTTATTTTCTGGTATGAAAGCCACCGCAGTCTGCCAGGAAGTATTTTATTTTTTTCCTCACAGTTTGTGAGTTTGTGTAAATACAATAAGCGCAACGAATTGGAGCAATCAACCAAAACACTAAATTCCAGTGAGCAAAAGGTTGTTCTTAGTGATAACAGAGAGGAGACTTTGTGATGTGAAGATGAGCTTTTGTGAATTTGCTGAAGGTTCAACATTTATTCCAGTATGATGTGAACCAAACTGAAGGCAGGAGTATTTAGCAAAAACCCTAAACTTCCTATATAACTAAAGCCTCATGCTGCATTTAGGTGTTTTTGGAAGTTAGAGTGTTAGGGCCACTGTACACCAGTTGTATTAAAACAAGCTGATCAGACATAGTATTGTATGGAAGAAGATGATAAAATGCTATTTTCTTCATCTTTAAGTTAAAAGTCAAAAGCAACAAACTCTCAGCACTTTATGCCTCTCTGCTGTAGAGAGAGTCAAACCATCCAAAGTGCTAAGAAATAGTTTATTCAAGTTCAAAAATACTTTATCGATCCCAAACGGAAATGAAATATTGTTGTAAGTGAAACTGAAGATATTTCAGAGTCGTTACATATTGTGATGGCTGAAAACAGGAAGGATCTCCTGTTGCAGTCTGTATTACAGTGAATTTGAAGGAGCCTCTGACTGAAGACACTCTGTTTTTCTATGACAGTCTCGTACAAAGAGAATGCTTAGGGTTGGTCATCCTTTTTTGGATTCTATATCAAATCTTTCTCACATAGGACGCCTTCACTAAATGTGCATGTGTGCAGCCATATTGGATTCTGGAGTCAGGGTTTTAGAAAAGTCCTCAGACTTTCAGAATTCCCACTTTGGCATTTTGAACTGGGAACTCAGAGAATCTACTTCAGACTTGGCACTCCACAACCCACTGGGTTCCACTTGGCTTTCTTAGATAAATAATGTTTACCAGCGGATATTATGCACTGAATTTGTCTGCACTGAGAGGTAATTAGAGTTGAAGTGGAAGGTATCTAATTAAATTCAAATCTGTCTGCATGATTAGATTGGTTTGACCTTATATATTATATATAACAGGACATGAATACAGTCTCTGTTTTGTAAAATACCTTGAGTTAACATTTACTGTGAGATGGCGCTTGTCAAGTGAACAGAATTGAATCTTTCACACAGTTACAAAATAATTTCTAGTACGAAGGACCTAAAACTGCATCATGTAACTTTTAGAAAAAATGCTTTGCATATTTGTTAAAATTATAGAACTATTTCAGGATCGCATGATAATAAGACAAAAAATCTGTTGGAAAAAAAAGTCAATCAAGCTCCTCTGCCTTCTAACTGCAGAAATATGCCACTCAGTCAGAAGCAACCAATCAGAGCAAGGAGGAGGGTCTTAGTGCTGTCAACTACGTTTGTGTATGCACCACCCACACCTTCCCCCTTTTCTTTGTGCTGCGCTACAGCTGATTCACCACTTTGAAAGCCTGCAGAAAATGCTAAGGCTAGTTAGTTTAGCCACAAATGACGGCGGACAAACAGTATTCCTGTTGCAGTATGTTGCTTGTTCGCCATTAGAACATTTAGTAGCACATACACGAGCTTCAGTGACAACGCCAAGACCCTCCTCCTGACTCTGATTGGTTGTTTCTGACTGGGAGAGGTTCATTTCTGCAGAAGGCAATAGGTATTTCAATGTTTTGATTAAATTCTGAGTTAAGTTTTAACCTCCTAAGATGATAATAAATAGAGTCACAAACTACATTTTCTTACTGTGGGAAAGGATTATGATCCGATTATGGCTGAAATCATTGGAGGCAAAAGTTGATATGTGGCATCCTTTTAGTCGACATCTGGTCAATGTGAAATGACGAAGGAAAAGTGGCTTTTCACAACACAAAAGCATGAAACTGCGAAGGGCTTCAGGCTTAAAAGACAAAGTGTTTGTCTGCTGTTACTTTGGAACATTTAATTGTCAACGTTTCTAACTTTAATCAGAACAGAGCACAAAGGAGAGTCTGCTTTCATCTTTAACTCTTATGCATCATTTCCCATCTTGATGGACAGTGCTGTCAGATCATTTCAAAATAAGATGCAGTTTTGATTCTCATCATGTCGGATCCCGCAGCAGGACACACTCAGGCTCATTTGTGGATGATGGATTTTGCTTTTAAGTAAATGGCAGGAGACTGTTTTGGTCTAACAAGCAGTCAGAATGGGTTTCTGACAAGTGCCTGGAATAAAATGGAGGCACCTTTCAAATCAAAGACAAAACAGCATGAAGACAAACCCGGACAGGCCTATAAAAAGACATTTTAAAAGGGTACCTGCGAGATAAAATGTGAAGAGGGAGAGAGATGTGGGGTTTTAAATTGTGTAAACACTCGAAATTTATACAGGCAAAGGGGAACTTGGAATATACTGTAGGTTATGCAAAAGTGTAGGCAGAAGAGTTCATTAAAGCCAGAGTGTGTAACATTTACAGAAATGTGCTTTTTACATATTTGCTACAGCTGTTACTTTGACATGACAGTTTGATATGAGACAGATAATCTGTGAAAAAAGTCAAGCTAATCTGTCTTCTCACAGTGCTAACTAGAAACAACCAATCATAGCCAGGAGGAGTGTCTTAGCATTGTCAATCACTATTGTGTACATGCTGCTCATCCACCTCTCTCTCTGCTAGTTCACAACAACATAATCTAAGGGATAGGCTAGTTAGCATGGGCAGCTATCACGGCAGATAAAAGGTTTTCCTGCAGCAGTAAGTTGTTTCTCCACTATTAGCACATTTAGCAGCGCATTCACAAGCTTGACTGACAGCGCTAAAACCCTCCTCCTGACTCTGATTGGTTGTTTTTGACTAATAGCGGTGCATTTCTGACAGCAATAGCTGCTTACACTGTCACAACATAGTGGTAGTTTTAACAAATATGTTTTCCAGTTACATACTGCAGGTAAAAACGAACACATACAAAACTAAAATAACTCCCTGTTTATAACTTGAAGTTGTCCTCTTAGCACAACTGCAAAGCAAAAAGGCAGCAAATCTAATATGCACACATCCAGAAAACCTTCACTCAGGTGACTCTATCCTCTACTGGATGGTTATGGCTGCTGACAAAAAACCAAACCTGTTCAGGATTTTATTTGAAACATTCTGAATTATAAATTTATCGATGGAACTTGACTAAACGTTGTGTTTTTATTGTTG
>CAEFZX010004578.1:0-24366 GCA_903066825.1 Alfaro cultratus | reverse complement strand
TATATATAGATATATATATCTATATATATATATATATATATATATATATATATTTATGTCGACAAATTTAGAAGTTTAGCAGTGAACTAAAATGTGTATTCCCAAAAGACTCCAAAATTGAAGTGTGTTTGTAGAAAACAAGAAAATACCAAGTGGAACAACAAGTATTTAGGAGCTTCTGTGCGTAATATCAATCAATTAAGTTTACTTTTATAGCAGATTTCAGCAACAAGGCAGTTCAAAGTGCTTTACATCTTTGAAACATAAACATACAAATTAATAAAAAATAACACCATACAGTCAACAGTTGAGAAAACCAATAACAAACAACAATGTTTCATTTATTATGTTGGAAAAGGAGGTGGATTTTTTAGTCTTTATTTAAAAGAACTCAGTGTTTCGGCTGTTTTGCAGTTTTCTGGAAGTGTGTTCCAGATTTGTGGTGCATAGAAGTTGAATGACGCTTCTCTGTGTTTAGTTCTGGTTCTGGGGATGCAGAGCAGACCAGAACCAGAAGACCTGGCTGATCTGGAAGATTGATGCAACAACAGCAGATCTATAATGTATTGCGTTGCTAAGCTGTTTAGTGATTTATAAACTAGCAGCAGCATTTGAAAGTCTATCTCTGAGCTACAGGGAGCCAGTGTAGGAACTCTTCCTGGTTTTAGAATGCGAGCAGCAGCATTCTGGATCAGCTGCAGCTGTCTAATTGCTTTTTTTTTCAAAAATTCAAAATTAAAGCCTGACAGTGGATAAACTTTTGGTATTTTTTCATTTTTGTTTGTGTATATATGACACAAACAAAAATAAACGTAGACTTTAGGTTTATTTGACCAATCAAAGCTTTACCGGCAGTCCATTCAGTGTGATTCTCGGTGTGTTTTGTTTCTGCTGACCTTACTATGAGCGTACACCACAGATCCCAGCAGCTTCCAGGTCCCGCCTCTTCGGTCCATCCGAACCATTCGAAGAATCTGCAGGAAACGCAAGCTCCGCAGGACTGAGGTGGCAAACATGTTGGTTTGGCTGCCTGCCGAAGACACCACTGCCACTGACGCGATCAGCACTATAATGTCTGGAGAAGCCAGGCGGAGGAAAAGGTAAAACAGAAGAGAGTTAGAAAAAGAGAAGAGAATTATAAAGAAATAAAATAAAAACACTTTCTTTGTATTAATTTTGTTTAATTTTTCATTGGTCTGATTGGCGCAATATTCTTTTTACAAGAGATTATACTCTACTGCTAGCATCCACAACAGTACAATAACTTTGACTCATTTGATGCTGTAAGTCATAATGTCATCAGATAGTTCTGCTGCTGGCACAAACAGGACTGCACAGAGCGAAGTAAAATTTCTCATGCTCTGGGATTATTGTAAAATGTTCTGCAAACTGTGACAATCAGATGCACAAACAAGGTCTCATGCAGTCAGACAAGACATACAGACATGACTCAGCGGACGTTCACACAGAAACCACACGTAATAAATACATAACATCGAACCCACAGAGAACCACTGCAGCAGTCAGCTCCTGTGACTTTGTCTCTTTTCGTCCCTCCATTGCGCTGTGTCCCATCTCAGAGACATGCCGAGTAAAACTCTTACACACGGTTTTTATTTTTTATATTCTCTTTGTGCGAGATCAGAAGCAGCTTGAAAAATACGCGTGTGGGGGGACCACAGAGCTGCACAGAGTTCACTTCCCTTTGGGGTTTACATAGAGCACATAATGTGCTGCTGTTAGACCCCATGTTGAAAAATAAAGGTATTTCTATTCTATTCTATTCTATTCTATTCTATTCTATTCTATTCTATTCTATTCATTTTCCGTGTTTTGTCACTAAATAGATTCATTAGTTTGCTCAGTTTTTTCATTAGTACTTTATTTTAATATGTGTGTCTGCTTTAAACTGTAGACATTGCTGAATGTTACAGTGCAGTAGCACTTATTTAACACGCAATTCTAATTAGGTTTATTTGTATTATGTAAAACAGCAGATGCAATAAACAATTCAAATAAGGACCATTTCAATAGCTCAACACAGCTAATACTACAAAAGGTTTTTCAAAAACGTATTTAAAAAAGGTCACGCTTGATTACTTCTGCAGTCTGTAGATTATTCAACCTCTTCATGAACAAAATTGTGAAGTACAGCACACTAATTCCATTATGACCAGCTTCAGGGAGTATTCCCGAGGAACTTCTTCCCACTCTTCCTGGGCAGAGACCTCTGGTTCATTAATATTGCTTAGTTTGTGTGCTGCACCCGCCCTTTTCAAACCCTACCAGAAATTTTTAACATGGTAAGTGACATAAGTATGATGGGCAACCAAGTAGGAATATTGAGGCATGCTGTGATCAGCGCTCTATTTAAATATCCAAGCTTCAACTTTCTCTAAGACATGACAATTTCTTCCAATATTCCCTGATGCTATATGGTGTAGCCACTCTTCCTTTAACTTTAAACTTGTGAACTATGCTCCCAGCTACATAAGACAATGGACGATTCGATTTCATTAAACATCTCATATTTCTAATATAGAATGAAACATTACTGCCAATAGTTCTGGTAACTAAGATCTTCTCAAGCACACTAATGAAGCTTTACTGCTAACAAATGAGCTGTGCTTAAAGAGGGATTTTATGTCCAATAGGGATAAAATCTTTATTCTACTAGATGCATTTATGGGTGAAGACAAAATCTTACAGCTGTTAGATCAATTAGATGAAACTGGAATATTATTTAATTAAACAGAGTTTTGTGTAAACTCAGTTTGGGGACTTTAATTGAACAATTCTATTTTGAATAGTTCAACATCTTGTTTATGATACCCAGATGTTATATTTATTTAATAAAGATACATGTTTCTTGATGATTCTCCATCAACGAAGAATTTGAGAAGAAAAGAAAGATTTTTACTTGAGCTTTTTTCCAAAAAACAAATTCCATATTCATCATCACTATTGTCTTTGAGCTTCATATGTTATTTTTCAGATTTTAAATTGATGTTTACAAGGCCTTCAAAATCAACTCTATTTTTCCCAAAATATTTTTGTTGTTGCTTTTTCTTTCCAAGAATGTTTTTTTTTACTTATTTATGCCAGGTTTTCTAGAGGATATCAGTTCAGGTCAAAGTCTTTTACATATGAAAGGGCTTTCTGCAGCAGTGATTTTTTGTTAAAAACCAAACCTCCTAAAATTTTGCTTCTATTTTTGAACATGGAAGAGACAATTTTACATAAAAACATAATGTCATTATCAACTATAAAATTTATTAAAAATAAAGTCTGATACAACCCTCTTCCCAGAAAGCCACAGATGACAACTTGCTTCTTTTTTTTAGTCATTCTATCATAAACATTTTTGCTCTCTTTCAAAGTTCACTTAACTTTAACTCTTTTTCTTGATTTTTGTCCTTGATGTTCAATCTTTAGCTTTCCTCTTATTCCCTCAGCCTTGCAAACGGCAGCTATGGCCAGGCAAGAGAAGCAGCAGAAACTGTGCCTCTTACCCCTCGATATCATACTTCTGTATGTTCCAAGCCAAAAGATCCAAGTCTAAACATGGGTAAGAATAACATTTTGCCTCCTCTTTGCTTTTTAAACCTCTGACAACAGCTAAAACGAAACCAGCAAACCATGGTCATTATAGCTTGCTGTGGGACTGAGTTCAAAGAGAATAAGTGTTCTCCATCAGTGAGGGGCAATGGTCCCAGTGATGGAGGGTAAACTCACCTATGACACAGAAGGGCTTCCTGGCGAAGCGCAGACGGCCCTGCCATCCTCTGTAGCGGCAGCAGCATCCTGCCGACCAGATGCGTATGATATACTCCAAACCAAACACAACGATCATCACAAACTCCTGTTGGAAAAGTCACACAAGCAAATGGAGAATTTTGAGAGAAAGGTACATGACAGAAAGCATAAGCAGGAGGTGTTTTAGTTCAGCGGACATAAGTGTAGTCTTCTATGCTTGCAGGCAGATAATCTGGCAGTTGTCATTTATGTTGGCTCCTTGCAAACAGAAGCATTTAGATATCACTGGTTTGCATGTCTGATCATTTCTTCTTGATGCCATGGATGCTGAATATCCACACTAAAGATATATTGCAAGACGTACTGCAAATTCTGGAGATGTCCAATCAAGATACTGGAGGAATGTTTACAAGCAAAGAAGGCCTGCCAGAAAATGGTACCAATGAAGTGGAGCAAGGGTGACATGAGCAACCTTTCTCTAATCCTTTGGTTAGTTCTTTAAAAAGAGGTTGTGATATTTAGTCTCCCAAGAACATATTTGCATTTCAAGCTTTGCTTGTTATTTTGTGGATTCATCACACATTCTGCCTCATTATTGCCTTATTGTTTGTCACCAGGTGCAGAGAGCTTTTTGTGTGATAATGACTAAGGTAGGTCCTCTGTTAATGCACACACACTGCTTCTGCTTCCATTAAATGTAACACTGATGCAATTAGTGGGGTGCACTTTGTGAAATGGTAGCGACAGCTGCAGGGGCAATTGTCTGCAGGAATTGCTGCAGTGTACAAAAG
The DNA here is from genome assembly GCA_903066825.1 of Alfaro cultratus. Classification (NCBI taxonomy): domain Eukaryota; kingdom Metazoa; phylum Chordata; class Actinopteri; order Cyprinodontiformes; family Poeciliidae; genus Alfaro; species Alfaro cultratus. The sequence continues at coordinate 19,819 of CAEFZX010004578.1, read as the reverse complement.
AGTGACCTTTCCTTTCTGCTAGAGGCTTTTCAAAGAAGAAAAAAAAACACAAATGTAAAATCAGTTTAGGAGACTTTTAAAAGCATTTTTGCTCCTGTGCCCACCGGTGGCTCAGTCTGTTCTTCTTAAATCTCTTTCTCATAACACCGAATGAGCTCCATTTGGTGTTATGGGTACTTAAAGAATCTATAATTGAGGGTTTGAAAGTTTGAGGCCAAAATAAATTAGGGACAAGTGAAGAAATGTGGCATTGAGTTTCACCTTGACGACTTTGTCTAGAGTCTAGACAGATGCTTGAAGAGATAGTGTTAGCATTTATTTTGCCAGTCCATACTCTGCTGACAGCCAAAAAATGGTCAAACAGAAAATCAAAATAGGGTTAACACATAAACATTGCACAGATAATTAATAAGACTCTTAATTTGTTTCTCACTTATTCATCATGGAACTAAGTCATGGTCAATATTTTCTACAATAAGAAAAACTGAGAAAGGTTATTTAATATTTTCTCAAACAATGAAACCGAGACCAGCAAATTGCACTGATATTAACCGCAGTGAACAGTGGCTTATGGAGGGCATGGTAGCTCAGCACATGAAAAACAAATGTACTGATGTTTTTACTGTGGGGAAGAGTGTAATCTGCTCTGTGCACTCTGTGGTCAGGGTGTTACACTCATACAGGCCTGATGTAGAGCATTAGCTTCCAAACTTTTTGACAATTGCGAGAAGAAAAATGCAAAAATAACAAAACCAAAGTGTAAATACTTTTTAAAGATTAAATGAAAATTAAAACTACCTTAAGAAATGTTCTCCTAAAAATTAGAAACTTTTTTTGAAGAATTAATATGATGCAAAATTTCCAGAGAAAATAAACAAATTAATATAAGAACTTTAATTTGACTTTTAAACTGAGCTTTATACTATGTTTGGCATACATTTCTGAGTCGAGTGTAAACAGTGTCACATGAGTGGACTGGAATAATTCTTGTGACATCCTTATTCCAGTCCACAGACTCTGCTAAAGGGTTAGGGATTTGCATATTAGAGAAATGAGAAGAGCCCTCAGCACTGGCCATTATCCCGCTCCAGACAGTTTAATGTTTAAACTCCTGCGTGATGAGATCAGGAAAACAACTAATATTTTTTCTGGTTCAAGGTTTTCTTACCAAAATTAGTAGGCAATTGGAGGAGAAGTCCTGATGAGCAGGGATGGTTGAGAACACAGAAAGGACCAGGCAGGTGAATACCAAGATGAACCTGAACAAAACACAAATAATTAGAGTTAAACAAAGTGACATCAATGAGATTAGAGACCTCTGAACTCCTATAGGGTGCGACACTGAAATGTGACTGGTCTCTGCGTGTCCCTCAGAGACGAATTTCTGAAGTTGCTGCTGTGTTGAGAAAAAGCAGAACCCCATGAGCCTCCCAGTGAAATCACAGAACTTATTTCCTGTCTGCAGTGAACCATGAGCCAGACTACTTTCCCATTTCCCCGAGATATCAACCTAATCATGCTTGTTTGTGCAACATGACTGGGGAGAAGCAAACAGTGAAACTGTAGCTACTGAAAAGAAAGAAGCTTCTGACCATTTCCATACTCAGAATGTTTTTCCTTTTTCTTGCAAGAGATACATTAACAAAAATCACATCATCTTAAATCTTTATATGAACTCCCTGAGTTCTAATACTGATCTTTGGATCAACAATGAACATAACTTTTTGTTATATTTAGTTAAAAGGTCAGTGCTGATTCCTAATTTGATTTTTACCATTTGTGTTTGCTTATTATAAACCTCTTGCTACAGGCTTTTTCCTTCATAAGCCATGAAAATTATATCAGGGTGGCAAATCTTTGATAATAATATAAAAACTTATTACACTCTTTGACAACAGCTCCATTAAAATGGGCCAGCACCAAACTGTGATTAAAGTTCAGTCAGTGTTTAGCTAAATTATCCTAAAATTGTGGGTTGATACTAGAGGGAATCACACATCTTTGCTGGAGCAGACTGTTTATTAACCTCTAAAACTGTTCCTTGGGTTTTAAAACACCATCAGCTCTACTGATAATACATCATGTCATTCAGCACATATGTACTTACACAGACACCAGAAAGTTGTTCACCACAATGTCTGACAAACACAGAGTATGTCCAGTTCAACGGTTCTAGGTTGAGGATGGTGAATGTACAGCAAGGGTCTGTGTCCGAAGCCAAATGATACAATCTAAAGCTGTGGCTATCAAACCTTGTCCTCACTTACAAATACTCCAAATATAGGTCTATATTTTCCACAGTTATGTAGATCTCCTGTTGCTGCTCTATAAGGGGTTTGCAGATCTCTGGGGGCTTCAAATTGAAATAAAAGCATGCAGCTCCAAAAGTTGGAAGTTTGCTCTGCTGACATTTCCAAAGATTTGAATAATGCGAATGTGACTGGTGGGAAACATTGGGTGACAGGCATTGTGGGGCTGTCAGCTGAAAGCAAGCTCCTTGTCACTGGCACACCTACGCCTCTCGCACTTACAAGGTTGTCAGACCGAAAATTACAGAGTGACAATCAACTCCCTCCATCCACAGCCAAACTCGTGCCTCCACTTTCAGTGCACATTTACTTTAGAAGTGGGGAAAGAACCATTGAAAAGCTCTTTGACAACATCATTAGGTACTCATTAAAGTTTGCTAACTAATCCCACGAATGAGCCTTGGTCTGGTCCGTTACGATGCTCGGAGACGGCGTGATTAGTGTGGAGTATCTCACTCTGTCTTTTAATAGAGTGACCATTCTCTAGTTTCCAACAAGCAATAGCTGGATTTATAGCGGCTCACACATGCCCAGTCACACAGGCAGGTTCTGGCAAACACAACATGAACATCTGTCCCTACACCCACTCATCTACAGCTCTCCTATCACATATTCACTCACAACAGGACAAAAGCATAAATAGCAAGTGCTACTCCTATCTGCATATTTTAATAGAATTCTCTGCAAAGTGAGTTGGAAAAACTTTTGAGCTTGTCCACACAGTGCTATAGCTTTTTTATGGTCGATTAACTTGAACAATTTTAAATTTGATGGGCAGACATAGGGCAAGCACCTCTGCTGCTGTCTTTGTTTACACAGAAGGGCCTGTAGTGGATAGACAACCGGCCTCATCATCATTATATCATCATTGTTTCAATTCAAATTATAACATAATTTCTCTCTTCTTATCTTGTTTGGTGGGTTGTGCAGGCCTAATCTTTCTTTTCTTTAATTTATTTAGTTTGATTTTATCTTTTTTGTAGCAATGTATAAAACATGTTACAAAAGAAAAGCTACTTGACAAAATCTATTAAGCCTCCTTAATATCTGCCTCCGTGAAGTTTCTGTATTATATATATATCTCTGACACTTTCAATTCCCTTTTTGCTGCTAATATATTGAAAGTTATTCATCTTTCAGTTGCTGTCCTAATCATTCAAGTGCTTCTTTCAAATACCACTATTTTAGAAATGTGGTTTGTGGATGCTGTTGGGCACATCAGTGCTTGTTGCTGCAACATGTTTTTTTATCTAGCCGGAATCTTTGTACGTAACTAAAACATAATTAATTACGTTAAAACTTTTAATCTATGTATTTAATTGACTAAAATTAAGATATTAAACTTCTGGCCCTAACGTGTGTGACTCAGAGAGCAAATAGCTCATTTCACTCAGCCTTTCATGGTGGCAACTGTTTGTTCTCACATCCCCACGGCTACCAAAAACACGACAAGAGAAAATATGATTTTGGACAATGATGTAAGTACACACAGCTCATGGTTCACTGCCTCGTCAGGGGCCATGCTGAACAAGCAGCTGGTGTATAAACAAAGAGCAGAGTGTCATTTTTACATGTGCATGCTTGTATTTTTGCTTTGTTCAGATGTTGCATAATCCTACCCTGGCTGAGATGATACAATCTGAAGAAATGTGCAGCAACAACAAGGGAGTAAAAAAAGCTTCATAAAAGACCAGGATCCTTTAAATCTGCCTCATCATTATGGTCAACAGCATACAGGGAAGGATTTATCCTAATTAAAATAACAGCAACAAAATACATGCAACCTGCTTCATTTTCAGGTTAATTAGGTCAGAACACACTAATAGACCAATGACGCTAGAATGTCTGGTTCCCTTTCATTACATGGTCCCAGAAGGAGCTGCTCGGAAAAATGACATGCAGGTATATCAATCTGAAGCTCTCCATGGTCCTGAAACCAAAAACGACTGCAGCCCATGTTTAGATAAGAAATCAATAAAACTTTTCAAACCAACTGCTACAACATTTATTTTATTCCAAAGAAAATGTGAAAAAATGCATAATAAAATAGCAATATTAACAAAACTATGCTTTGCATGGCATTCTTCTTCTGTTATGACTTTAAATACAATTGCAAGGTCATCTATGACTACTGTCAATTGTTGTTTTAAAGTGTGTCATTTATATATATATATATATCTTCATGAATGCATGCTAACTATGATCCAAACAGGCCCATGGAGTTAAATATAACCATGACCTTAAACTTTACAGCAAACAACAACAAAACATTACAGGAGATCTAAGCAAATCTCAGAAGTTCTCTCAAGGTGATTGTGATGGACAGAGCAGGAAGCAACAGCCATACATTCAGTAAGTCATCATCTCATATAGAGAGTTCTTGATCATGGAACAGTGTTGGCCAACTTAACCTTCAACAGGCTTCAACAAAACATTCAGAGCATCACTGAGGGGAAGGAAGACCTGTCAGTGATGTGTCCTGAACTGTTGAATAGCTATTTCATCACTAATGTCTGCTCTTCAGATGCAGTCTCTTGCTGTACCTGCAATGCTGACACAGAGCTGCAACTGTATATCCCAGAGGAAGCTTTTGCGACACTGAAGATGACAGAAGACATTTCCATAACGCACCTGAGTGGGCTCTGAGAAAAAGCGGAGGATGCAAAGTGTGTTCAGTCAAGCAGCGGGAGTGAGGGGGTTGGATCAGGGGCTCACATTGTATGTCTCATTCCCCATAAGACTGATGTTACGCTTCTCTGACGGTGGGGAGCGTTGAGGGAGAGCGAGACGAACCGCGTGTGTTTGGAGGATTAGACGCGTTAGAATTAACTTGCAGAGTCAGTTCAAAGACAGATTTTTATGATGTCTGACTCTTGATACAGTGAGGTGTTTAAGAGGAGCCTTGTGGGTGTGTTTGTTTGTTGGGTGAAGCTTTTGTTGTGCAATGTGCTCTGGAAAAAAATGACAACGCATACAGGCTTTAAAAATAATGACTGCTGAGACACATCTGAACAGAAAACTGAGCATTAGAGTTTTCCTCCTATGCCTACAATAGAAATAATAGTCACAATAAATATTTTGTACATCTTCTAGAGATATTCTGCTTTGTAATGCAGGGCTGCCATACTGCTTTGGGATTTTTCTTCTACCAATAATAAGAGGCCTGCCATATTCAGACCAGACTTGGTGAGTGCATGCACCTGGTGACCTATTCAGGTTGCACTCTGGCTTTTGCCACAAACTCCAGGTCCTCCATCTACAAAGCACAACAGTACAAAGTACAGAGAATGAATACACATGCTACAAACCATAGATAAATTTTGCGCAAACAATTATTTTTTTTTGATGACCTTCACAATAGGTCAGCTAAATGCAACAACCTCAAAAATCATTCTGTACAGCCCTGGTGTTCAATCTGTTCCTCATTTACCTTTTTATCAGTCTCTGAACCTGCCCTTCATCTATAATGAGTAATTGTGTGCATATTTGTTAAAGTTTGCTAGTTTTGTTTCTATAAATATATACAATGATATGATGAGTAATCATGTAATAATTTTTTTAAAGGGAAGCTTATTCACATAAAAGTGCTAATATTCTACATAGATTTAATCATGCATCCAGGTCTGATTTCAGTGAACTAAAGAACTGATGAGAAGAATTCTATGTTATTTTCATGAAATATCTCCTCAGTTTTTATTAACCATTGCATAGTTTATGTTAAAGTCCTGAGAAAAAAAAACCCCACTGGTGAATGTAGTCGAACTGACCATGACAATGTCATTCAGAATCCCCTTCTTAAAAAAAATTTAAAAAAAGAAGAAGAAAGACAAAAAGTAGTTTTTCTTTTTAAAGTACAAACAAGTAACTGTTACCTTGAGTTATTATAAAAATGACAGACGCCTTGAAATTGGCTTCTGTCTCTTAAATATCCTCCAACCCTTTCCAACAGACCCTGTTGAGCTTCTCATCACAACAATGATGCTGCTTACAACATTACATCGTTCTAAGGAGCGATGGACTCAGAAGTAGTTCAAATGAAGAGCTCAGCAGAATAGCAGTTCCAGCAGGTGTTTTCTAATTGCCGCTGCCACTAGTCTGATGGAGCTGAGTGGTGGAGGCTCGGGGGAGGGGTGCTGTATGGACCGGGAGCTCAGCTGGAGACCTCAGCTCCGAACACTGGACTTTCAAAGGCAAACAGATAAAATTTAAATCCTGAAATATAAAATCAAATCAATCCTGTTATAATGATAATCTTAAATTTGGTAACATGCATTCAGATGTGATTCAAGTTAAAACACAATGCAGTGGAACAAAAATCTTAAGAGTGTTGAAAAGGTTTTCCATCACAGAGAAACCATGTGATGACGGTGGGGAGCTGATTGCATCAAGTCGTTAACTTTGCAGCCATGTGGTGACAGTAGAAAAAAAAGTCTCCTTTGGTGTCGAAGTGTACAGAAATTTTAAAATGCTTGGGCAATTTTTGTAATATTTTTTTGGTTTCAAGTCCTTTTAGTGAGATTCCAAAGAAAGTCTTTGAGTACAGCTCCATCTATAAGGAAGGCTCCTGCACTAAGGTGTCCACACAACACACTTAACTACCAAGTTTTTCAGGATGGACTACAGGAAAGACCTGCCTCAAAATTAGATTTCAAAAGGTTAAAACTAAACCTGTAGCAGAGGTAATTATTTTAGTGACAGGTATTGAACACTCAAACCGAACTCATGTCAGAAGGTGAAAGCTTTACACATGTAATTGCTATGCTGGTAGGGACCTGCACCTATAATGCAATAAATATGCTGTGTAAGCTAAAGATGTGCCACATTGTAAGGTAATCTTACATTTAAACTACAGTTTGCATGTTAAGCACAGCATGTTTATTAAGCAGAAGACTGCAGGCTAGCTACCTGAGCAGCCAGCCCAACTGATTAAGCAGTTAGTACCACCTTACAGTAGTTGTACTACACTATATAAAAAAATAGTATAGTATTCTGCAGGAAAATCATGTCATAGTAAACTATTTTCCCTAATGTTTACTGCAAAAAAAATATTTAAATCATATAGGTTAGGAAAATAAAGATTAACAGGTAAGAGAGACCTATTTGAATCCAGAGAGCATACAGTCTGATGCTACTGTATTATTCAAGCATCTCATTTCAAGAGATTACTTTGAAACTGCATAATTACAGCTGGTGATTCGGGAGTATGTAGCCGCCTTTCTTCTCTGAAAACAACAGACAGAATGATTAGAGATGTGTTAGTTTAGCAGTGGCTGTGGCGCTTCCAGCTAACTGCTGACAGGTTTGCATGTGCATGTTTGGCATTCCTGTCTAGTTTAATAAGGGTAAAGCATGCTCATTAGGAGCTACTTCGTTTGAGTTCAAAGTTGGAGGCTGCATGTTATGTGAGGAGGTGAATGCAGTTATCCATATCTAGATAGCTTCACATCATTTATCTGTAACAGGCCTGCTGCTGAATGGGGCTGAAAGACTAGAATAGCTGTAAGCACATTATGTAAATAAAGGTTCTCAGAACATGATAATATCCCTACTTTGTTCTCGACGTCCCAAATCAGATGCAAATGCAGAATTTTAATGAGCGATCCTGCTGGCTTTATCTGGTTCAGTTTAAGGCCTAAACGACACTGATCTCAGAAATCTTTTTATGCATTGCATAAACAGCTACTTTATGGAAGTATGCCGAAATGTAATCAATAAAACACTCAAATATGTTGTATTTCTTGCATATATGTAGCCATCTTCCTGATTTGTTTTTTGTAGCCACTGCATGATTAACCTTGTAAGATTGGCACTGGAAATGTTTTTTCCACCGTTGTGACTATTTCAAAGTGCTAAATTGACTAAATGATTTTTAAGCATGGCATGTTTAATGTGTTGTTACAAATTTCCTTCAAGTTTGAAAGAAACATGGGCTGCAGCTGGAGCCAGAGCTTCAAGAGCTATAAACAGCTATATCCAGGACATGGGCTACATCTTCTGCATTCCTTGTGTTCAACCAATTTCTGTTAGTCAGTGTCCAAAGTCCTCTTTTAGATGACGGTTAATGTTCCATTATATGTGGAAATTAAGGTCCCAGAGTGTGGAGGAACAGTGGGAAGTTTTAAATTATTTGAAAATCAGTGCTGATGAAGACAAGCAAGGAAAGTTTACATTTAATCTTATTTTTTCCTTTTGCATCTAGATTAGATTACTTTTGCTTAAATAATCTAAGAATTGGTGTTCAAAGTGTGGCCCTGGGTCCATTTGCTGCCCCAGGACAAATTTTTTACAGCTGCCCAGTGCAATTCCAGAATAGTACATATGTGGTCCCCCATCACAAGTAATCGACGCAAATGAAGCCTTTTTTTAATTCTTTTTTGTGCCCAAACTTTTTACTGATATACTGAAATCTTAAAATGGAAAGTGTGAGGAAATAGACATAGTATGCCCCATAAAATGTATTAATCAAAGAAAGCAAGTACATAGCTTGCAGGAATCTGTTAGTGCTTCTCTTTACACAACAGCCCAAATCCCAAAAAAGAAACACCAAACAAGAGGAGCCTGTGTGAGGGCACACATGTAATCCCCTGAGCTGTGAAATGAAGCTCTATTACAAAAGCTAAATGTGAAGGCGCTACCAGAAGATAAAACCAGTGAGACCACCCACAATGTTCAGCTATTTGAAATCAGCACATCCAAAAGACCACAACAAAATTCAGCAAAACGATAAAATCCTGTAAAATGAAGAGAAGAAGAATTTACCCATATAATCCCACACGAGTGCAAACTCATAAAGCAGCATGGTGGTAGTTTAATGTGTCTGTTCTCTCACATCGAGGAACCAGAGACGCTGAGCAAATTAAAAGTCCATCAGCAGAGCTGCAGGAGAAGTAGTAATGGAAAGTAAAGGGGAGGAACTTAACAATTTACACTTCATAAAGGCAGCGTCCCACTGTTTATGAAGCTCTGCATGGTGTCAATTACCATCCTGTAACTACTATAAGTTGACATGACTACAAATGAGGGAGGAATAATGTTGCAGATTTAATTATATAATTCTTTATTACAAAGAAGCTGAAATTATATTTTTGGAAATATTTTTGGCAAATCTCAAATTATTTACAATTTCCCATTTCATCTCGTCAGTCCGAAGAATGTTTTCCCAGAAGCCTTGGGGGTTATCAAGATCTTAAAGAAATTTAAGATGGACTTTTAGATTACAGTCTTTACATACGTTGTGTTCTTTTTGGTAAGCAGAGTGGGACTCTCCGATAGATGGAGGTTTTATGTGCTTCAGATGTTCCTCTGGCTTCTTTTTTGACCTCTTTGATGAGTTGTTGATGCTCTATTGGAATATTTTTGTTAAGCCAACCACTTCTGGAAAGGTTCTCCACTGTTCCTTGAAGCTGTCTGAAATGCTGCCAGAAGTTTTATTTAACTGTTTTCTGCTTCAGTGGAAAGGCTTGGCCGTTGTTAGAGAAATTTAATTCAAAGAAAGTGGTTAATTTCAGTTGATTGATGATTTAATAAAGGAGGAATGACATTCTTATGTAAGACTAGGTTGGTTTCTAAATGTTTTCACCAGATAAATAAAAAAAAAAGTTAAAAACAATAATTTGGTATGATAAACAATAATCTGTAAGGGAGAAAGCATCTTTCACAATCTCTAAAAATGGTAATCTTTAGTTAACCTAAAGATTTCACCCAGTTTGTTAAATAAAAAAAATAACAGCATAAAAACAGTTTCTAACAGAAACTCAGGTCTCATATTTGTAAAACTGTTATGTGTTTGTTGGCATATCTAACGTTTTACCAAGGTCTAAGAATAAACAACTGAACCATATTTTGTGAAATATCAAGACTTGTCATCTAGGAAGTATTTGTTGCACTTGATGCACTCCTGTTTTGCATATTGTTTATAGGAACAAAACATCATAAACGTAGCGTTTACTACAGCAAGAAGACTGTGGAAGTCACTTTTTGGCATGATGTCTTCATCTTTACTTTTCTTTCATTTTGGGCCTTATGTTCACTACTCTACATATAGTCCAAGAGTGCGATGCAAAATAGAAAAATAATTCCACTGTGATAAGGCCATTCTTACACACTGCTTAAGTATTCCTCTTACAGTTTTTATTATTCCTTTTTTGGAGTAAATATAATCCAGAACAATCAATGACATGAATAGGATCCAACCCTATTGATCCTATCGTACACCTGATAATGTCTACAAGGAATTTGTCTTACAGTTTTTTCTTTTCCAGGACTTGACTCATTGATCAAAGGTATTTGTCTAATGCATCAATACCTAGACCCTTAAGCTCTGACCTACTTCTACATCCAATCTCTTTCTGAGCAAACAAGAATTAATGATGCCAGGTCAGGGGATAATGAGGCGCCCAGACAGAGACTTACTGAGGCTGGAAGTAGCTGAAATTCAAAGGACGCATTAATATGTGTACCATCACACAGAGTAGTAAAGCATTGTCCTGGGCCAACCTCACCAAGTTATGGAAAAACAAATACTTTTAGGTCTTGAATAGCCATCACCTGTCCAGATGGTGCTCTGGATAATCAGCGGAGCCGCCACACCCACAGAGCAATGCCCTCAGTTCACAGTACACTGTGTCTTTGAACAGTGAATCAGCAAATTGAAGGTAGCTTCAATTCAGTATTGTTGCAGCTAAAATTATTTAAAAAGGATTAACAAAGTAAAGATAAAAGACAATTTTAACTGCCTCTCTGGATCAAATTTTAGTGATGTAAATAAAACCATATGCCTCTCTCTTCAAAAGATACATTGACTCAAACGCTGCACATATTAGATTTAGGAGTTTAAAACATCACTGGAGTCAGAAACTGCTGCAAATTCTCTTATTCTTAGATCCCTTCAAACAAACCCTTGTGACCTGAAAATGGTAAGGACCCCATCAATCAGCAGTGAGGGGTGGACTGGTCGATGGGCTGACATCAAGCATCCATCCTTTTGCAGTCTAAATTTGGATGATAATGAACATTGAGGCTGACAGCTTAGAAAATGAAAATGGTCTGTGTTTGCAGTGGAAAAACTAATCAAATTAATCAAATACCAAAAAACAGGAAGACAGCTTTTCATTCAGTCTGCCTTTTTATGTTTAACCTCTGCATGTTTTTAGTGTATTAATTTTGTTACCAAACCTACGCTAACTTAGGCTAAGTTTGTCTCTCTGTGGAACATAGGAAATGTTTGTGTTTCCTACGTTTTAATCAATCAATAAATAAAATAATCTACAAAATACATTTGCTACAATTGATTTCAGTGTTCTGTAACACACACAAACCAAATGGCTGTGCTATCTCTTCAACATGTCATCAATATTTGCAGAGGTCGGTGAATGAGCTAGTTGTTTGATTCAGGTGTCTAGAAACAATAGTACAGGTAAATATTACCAGGTAATGTCTCTGGAGAATTGTAGTCGGAGATCCAGTCATCAATCCTGAAAATAGATCATTCAAGGCTGCACAATATTAGATCAAATGTGAAATTACAGCACAGCTTTTTAACATTCCAAGACTTATCGATTGATCTAATACCTTCTTTTCCATGTTCAAGATGTACACAAAGGACTAAAAGATGTATTTTGATTGGCTAAGATATTTGTGTAAGCATGTAAAGACAAATGATAAATGTGGCCAGTCGCATTGGCCTTTGGTGCTCTTGATGCCCATACCTGCTCTAGAAATCAACCTATTGCACATTGATACTGTAGTGATGAATGGAATTCAATATGTTGTGAGGCTCTAAATGAAACCATGTTTCACAGAGAAAGACTGAAAGCAACCCTACAGTACGGTCCAACAGAATCGAACACGTTTAGAGTATTTAAAGATTCTGGTGGAAAATTGTGTTAAAGGCAAAGATTAGTCTAAATCAGGGGTGGGTACTCCTGGTCNTTCAGGTGTGTTGGACCAGGGAAACATCTAAGAGTTGCAGGACACCGGCACTCGAGGACCAGGATTGCCCACCCCTGGTCTAAATGGATCCCTGTGACCTTTAATTCTTCAAATGTTCCAGAATCAAGAAACAGGAATCATTACAAAGCCCCACAAAACACAAATATCACTTGCATATTTTCTGCACAAACAAGAAGGCTAAAATTAACACTGCATGAAGCAACACCAAATTCTGTGGGCTTAAAGGTATCCAGGATTGACCGCCAGACAGTGGGAACCCCATCATCAATCTCATCTGTTATTTATTACATTTCTGATCTTATACAAACTCTTTTTGACTTTGGATTTTAGCAAATAAATTCAGATACATAAAGAATAAAACATAACTTAAAAGCACCTGGAGGCCTGAGAATGGATAACGATCCATCCAAAAGGCCTTTACACACCAGCTTTTTTTCCCAGAGGAGCAGCAGGCTTGCAGCAAGGCCTTACATGCAGAAGAAAACCAGGGGAAACATGAAAATCAGAGGTGGGAGAGGATGAGAGTTAAGATGGTTATCAGCAAGGCTGAAGATGGATCCCTGTGGTTTAAATAGATAACTTTCAGGCACAGTGGAGAGACAGAAAGACTACAGCAAAAACCTTTGTTCCAATATTAAGTTGATACATTAAGTAATTCCAATCTTGTTGATGCAATACTTTTATCATCTGAAGATTAAAAAACAGCTGTGTAAAACTATCTGGCATGGAAACTAAACACTTATTTTTTTGAGTATATTCCGATTAGAGCTTTGTTTGAGGACTAGGAACATTACTACTGATGTAATAAAGGTAACAGCTTCTAGAGGACGTTGTTACTCATGAGGAAAAATTTTATATTTTTCAAAGTCTTTATCTCTCCAGCACGGACTTTACTGTATGAAACATACAGAAGTTAGTAAAAGAATGTGTAAAATACTATAGAGGTCATAAGGATTCAGAAGATATTAAGGAGAAAAACTTTAATCATCAGTAAATATAAACCACGTCAATAGTTCCTCTTTTCATTTATGTCAAGAATGATTTATACCAATTTGATATGAACCTGCAGCATGTCTGAAAGCGGTTCAGTTTCTTCTTCTTTTTTTCGCCAGTCAGCATCAAGCTCATGCCATAAAATAAAAATTTTTAAACACATTTTCCAAAAGTTGTATATATTCCAGATTAAATTACTATGAAAAAATATTATTGTTTTAGATACATTTTGATTATAAAATTATTCTGCATCTTATAACAGAAAATGTCTCCATAAAGGTAGTTTCTACATGAAAGTACAAACATTCTAGGTGTTATTTCTGCATATATTCCAAAATGGGATTTTTCCACCCTTTTGAACATTTTCCACTTTAAATTAAGCAGGACAGTTTTAAATAAACTCCCCTGCAGTTTTACATCTTGGTCTATGATTTGTTGCATGTTGTTCACCATTTTGAGGTCACACTGCATCTCTTTCTGTTCTTAACTTCTTGTCTGACATCTTTATACTTTAACAAATGATCTCTTGCAGACTAGATGCGCATTAAAAAAATAACAAAATAATAAATGCATCAACTTTTACATCTAAAACAGAATAGGGTCGAAATAACAGTCCTTGTGGATAGACCTGAAAAAATGCACCCTGGTTATGTATATCTGCATATATCCGACTTGTCAACTCCATTGTTACAACAATAGAGGAAAAATATAGATAACCTTATGGTTTTAAATCCTTTAACGCTCATTAGTTATGTTTCTGCTTATTTTCAAGGAGGTTGTAATGAAGTATCAGATTCCATAAGAGGACATAAGCATGTCTCTCATTATTTCTAAAGCCTAAAATTATAAATGAATTTCTTTTATCACTAATGTTGATCTTTTTCAGGAGCTTATATTTCTTCTCTGATGTGTCGGTCATTGCCAAAGTGAGTTGGGTAAGGACTTTCCCTTTCACTGGGCTTTAGTGAGCATTTTGATATTCTAGTGAATAGTTTTCATCAATCTTTCATGAAAATAAGAAAACAGCGATAACACAAACTGTCGAATCTGCAGATCACCTGAAACAGAATGGCAAAGAACTGGAAAATAAATCAAACAGATGATGGTGGACATATTAAGCAGCCTTTTGAGTGTTTGTGGAGCTCCACAAGCAGCTGCTGACAGAAGATGATATAAAACCACAGCTCCACTGTCCACTGACAGACTGATGAAGTGATTTTTACAGCATATTTAAAGACAGTGCAGTGCAAAGCAGAGAAATGGCAAACGATTTCAGATGATCTAAAGCTTCCAGAACACAAGAAAGAACATAAAAGAGGAAAAAAATATTTCTTGCTTCACAGTAGAATAGCAAAATTGTATTAAAGAGGGCCTTTTATGCCCCCTTGAACAAGTTAGGATAGGTCTGTGCTATATTAACATGTTCATAAACTTTTTTGCACAAAATTATCAGATAATGAAAGTTTATCTGCTCAGTTTTGCCTATTTTTGAGGTAGTTTCAGAATGAGTTGCTGTAAGGCTATGTCTTAATGTGATGGGCCTGGGCTTGACTGTGTTTGCTAGGTGAGGCGCAATGCCCACCAAGTTTGACTTAATAATCAGAGCGTTTTTGAAGCAGCTTGATTTCCACTTAACAAAAGATTTACTTATTGCCGAACGCTTGAACTATTTCTACAAGTCTTAAAGAAAGACGCATGGAAGTATAAAAACATGTAAAAAGAGAATTTTGCACAATAGGTCACTGTTAAAAAGCTGGTTGGAAAAGATAAGGAAGCATTCTGTATTCCATATCAGCACAAATATTTATCTCTGTGAATACATTCAGCTGTATTCAACGATGATATAGCACAACTGCTCAGCATAATTCACAATAAGGGAGTTTCATATACACTCCAGCTCTTTATTTCAGTACAATGCAATGTAAGCTACATGCCCAGGTCCTTTTCATAACATTTTCTGTAGAAGAGAAAGTACATTGCACAATGGCTTTCCAAAGCATACCTAGAGCTATAATAGCAGGCGGTGCATTTACATTGTTAAGACCCGGCATTATAAGAAGGGACAAAATGTGTTTAGCCAAATAAAAGCAATTGTGACAAAGAAATATAAATAGGAAAACTCAACAGAGAGGTAGGGTGTATTCTCTGTGGCCGATACTGTCATCATCAAAAACTTTTGACTTCTTCACAGCTATTGTTAAAAAAAAGTACTTCACCGATTCCCACACATTCAAACAACTTTCAAAATGGGGTTTTCAGCACTTTTCTCACTGTTAACAGCAGATATTAAACAAAAGAAAAAAACAAAACAAAATGCACCTGACTGCATGCTGCCGCTAATGGGAAACCCATTTTCGATGGACCCGCGTGGAAAGCAGTGAACTTCCTGCTCTGTCGTAGTGTGGCACACAGCACATTCTTTACTGGGCCCTCTGCGTCTCTGTTAAAGGGATTTGTTATGCCGGTTTTACGGTGTGGGCACACTTCCGAACGATGCGTGCGACTGAGGGAGCTGCTTGGTTTTTGTGGAGACAGTAATTGAGGTGCCAGATAATCATGCTCCTTGTTCTCTGGAAAAACTGTTGACTTTTCTGTTCAAGGTAATGTGAACTTCAAGCCACCACAAAGTGACATCAGAATTCAAGACGCATTGAAAGGGCTCCTCCAGTATTTCAGATGGGCAGAAAAAGCTGCTTGATGGGACGTTTTATGGCAAAAGATTGTTTTTTAATAAGCATTCTTTCAAAAGTGACGGGCGCTTAGAGGGTCAGGAAGATAAAACCCATAAATACAGGAACAGGCTGGCTGTTTTTGTTACAGTAACGATAACAACCTTGCAGTAAATTACAACTGAGACAGCCAGAGAAAGCCAAATGGAAAGACAAAATAAATCTGAGATGCTAAATCTATTCACTTCAGAATGCACAAGTTGGAAATTATGAGACGGTTTCTGGTTAAAGGGTGTGGGGAGGATGAGGTCGGAGATGGAGGTATTTTCCATCCATTAGTGGTGCGGAATGAGATACACCCATAATTCACTTTCCACATCTTCGCCGAATTAACTAATCGCATCATAATCGAGTGAGCTCTGGCTGCATGTTTCATGTCAAAGAGAAGTTGTCAACATGACTCCTCTCCATAGCACACTTCCGCACGCAAAAGTTCTCTTCAGTGACACAAATCAGCAGAATCCAGTAAACAAGCAGGTTATAATACATGCTTTAATGTCAGCTGAAGTATTTTTCAAAGCCAGAATAATTAAGGATAAATTATGCATTATAGTGCTGTTGAAGTTTTGGCAGGTGTATAATATCCAATATAAATTTATAAGGATAAGCATGGACAAAACTGACATATCAGGAAAATATCCACTATATTTAGACATTTTTCACATTTTGTTATACAACATCCTAAATTCTTTGCGTAATTTACTGGTATTTTTGTGACAAATAGAGTTGTGCCTAATTGTGAAATAAGGGAAAACGATACACTTTTTACATTTATATACAAATAACATTTAGAAAACTGTGGTGCATTTTTGCCCCACGGATACCCTAAATAAAATCCAGTTTAAGCGATTATCTTCAAAAATCTTCTTCTGAATTCAGATGAGTGTAATATAAGCTCCATCTAAATCCATTTGTTCTGTGAAGATCTTTGATCATTAGTGAACTGACAGCATCATGAAGACTGTTGAACACAGCAGACAAGTCAGGGATAAAGCTTTAGAGAAGTTTAAAGTAGGCTTAGGTAATAAAACAAAATCTCAGTGTCTTTGACCATCTTATGGAGCACAACTCTAAATCATCTTACACCCAACCAAGCTAAACAAATGCTTTAAGGTTTCTACAAACCAAGAAAACATCCACTGAGAAATTTTATCCAATCATTCGGAGTAAAAAGTAGTCAGAGTTAAAAGGATGAGGAAAGGGTGCATGTCCACCCTTTTCTAAGTACCAATGTGAAGGTGTGTGTGTGTGTGTGTGTGTGTGTGTGGTTGTGCTTTTTGGGAAATCATTCAATGAACAAGGTAGCTTAGGTGATCACATGCTAATATCATATATAAAAACTACATTCTGTTGAATAGAAAAGCCTGCAGTTCTTTTTTTTTGTCCTGATGACAATGATACGCTCCATCCCAATGTATCATTGTCCTCGATGCCCATTAAGCCAATTTGACCGCTCTTGGTTACCATGCCAAACAGCCCTCTGAGAGCACATTTATCAATGTCGACTAATACACTAATATTTGCACAGGGACAATTTGAATAATGGGCTTTTTTTTCATGACAGGATGAGCAGTGATGCAGCTGGACAGATCACAAACTGAATACAAACAGCCATCCTAACTTTCACAAGGCAAAGCACATAGAAAAACGCAACAACTAATGGAGCAATTAGGAATCCTTCCCTCAAGCAATCCTTAAAACATAGGACTTTGTGAGTAGCATGCAATAATGACATGTACATTGTACCTATACGAACACCTGTCATGGTTTATGAGATTAATAACCCTAGATGTTTTTGTTCACTCTTATCCCTCTTGGTCTTTTTTTGTCAGATAATTTCAATTCCCAAAGGCCTCTTATTGTTACTAATTACTTCCATTGATTGGCTAGTCTTCATTGAGGCCCTACAACAGCAGGTATTTATCAGCACATAGGTCTGCATGCAAAGAGTAATTTGGGTTAATATGTTGATGTGATTGCAGCCCACTTATCTGCACAATGTGGAGTGTCTGGAAAGCAACAAAACAGCCTTGATTCTTAATTTTGCAACTACAAGGTACAAGCATAACACTATTGCAAATGTGTATGTAATTTTAATGTGAAAACATTAATAAGACACTGCCACATATACCATGCACATGCAGCTACAACTCAAATACCACACAAATAAGTCAGTAATGACATGACTTAATGTCACACTATTCCATATACTGTATCTTCTCAGCACACTGGCTGCTTCATAATGAAAACAAATGGGTGGTTCTTTTCAGAATATATTCAGAATGGAAGCTCATCAAAAGAATTGGATACTTCAAATTTGTGGCTTGAAGTCTTACAATCTGCCTTTTATGTATTCACATTCAGACCTACATAGAACATTGTTTTCTAGTCAGGTATAACATGGAAAGAAAGGAAACACCGACAGCAGCGTTATTCCCGATCACTTCTAGTTAAGCCCAATGTAGCAGATTGTCCATCATCTTCCTCTTAACCCAGGATTGAGTCACTGGGGCAGTAGCATAAGCAGAAAGATCCAGACTTCCCTCTCCCAGCCACTTGGTTCAGCTCCTCCGGGGGAATCCCAAGGCGTTCCCAACCAAGCTGAGAAACATAATCTCTCCAACATGTCCTGGGTCTTCCTCTGGTTTTTCTTTCGTGGTATGTGCCAGAAACACCTCACCAGAGAGATGTCCAGGAGGCATACTGATAAGATGGTTGAGTGTCCTCAGCTGGCTCCTCTCGATGTGGAGAAGTAATGGCTCTACTCTGAGCTCCGCCAAGCTTCCCACCCTATCTATATGGGGGATAACTGATCAAAGTTAATTTAAGAATAAAATAATCCAGGATAAGCCTAAGTAATGTAACCACTGAGAAAAGAGAAAATGAACATTACAGTAGTAATTACATCCAGACAGATATTTCTACCTATGAAGAAATATTAAAATATAGTGTTTGGTTACAAAGGAACTCTTCCAAATATGTTAGTACCACGATGTGAATACACACAAACTCTGCAATAGATTTTTTTTTTAATCGACAGGAATGAACAATGTGCAATGAGTGATGAAAAATTACCAGCAAACAGTGAATCAGAAAATGAATGTTTGTATGCTTTGCATTTACAAATGAAAAGTCAGTGAAGCGCAGACAGGTATAGAGAGCAAATAAGAAGAAAAAACTTGTCTTTTTCACCTTGTGGTGCTGCAGCATGAAGCAAAACTTCTTCTGTAAGCAGCTGCATTAGAACGGGTCTGCTATCAAATTCATGAGTGGATACACCACAAGCCTCGTCTATAGTCAGTGATGGCATAGTTACTTTGAAAAAGTAACTTTAATCAGATTACTGATTACTCCTTGAAAAAGTAACTTAGATTACTGACTACTTGATTTGGAAAGTAACTAAGTAACTTTAAAAGTAACTTTTTTAGTTACTTTCAGCAGGTGCTATCCACCACCTGTGAAAATTACATTGATCTTTGTCAATACTCAATTGTAAGTTATTTTATAATGGTAACATCAACAATGTGTCTCTATTTTTAAGGTTGAACTGAAGGGGAGATTGTTTAATGGTTACAACAGTACAAAAAAAAAAAAAAAAAAAATGTTAGTAATTTGTGTGTGTTTCTGTGTGCTCCACTGTTGTCTGGAAAACTCTAAGCAGGATTTTAAAGCCCCCACCCGTCCCCCCAGTCTCCAAGTTGTGCGTTATGGCCCTGTGTTTGGTATCAGAGCGCAGCGCACAGATCTCCTCCTGCGGCTTCACAACTCAGATGGCTGCTGCACAGATTTGTGACACTTATCTTAATATTAATAATTATAATGGCGTTTAGTTGCACA
>CAEFZX010004575.1:0-14732 GCA_903066825.1 Alfaro cultratus | reverse complement strand
TGCTGCTCTAGTTGCTGCTCTAGTTGCTGCTCTTGCTGCTGCTCTAGTTGCTGCTCTTGCTGCTGCTCTAGTTGCTGCTCTAGTTGCTGCTCTAGTTGCTGCTCTTGATGCTGCTCTAGTTGCTGCTCTTGCTGCTGCTCTAGTTGCTGCTCTTGCTGCTGCTCTAGTTGCTGCTCTTGATGCTGCTCTAGTTGCTGCTCTAGTTGCTGCTCTAGTTGCTGCTCTTGATGCTGCTCTAGTTGCTGCTCTAGTTGCTGCTCTTGATGCTGCTCTAGTTGCTGCTCTAGTTGCTGCTCTTGCTGCTGCTCTAGTTGCTGCTCTTGATGCTGCTCTAGTTGCTGCTCTTGATGCTGCTCTAGTTGCTGCTCTTGCTGCTGCTCTAGTTGCTGCACACGCTCTGAGTCTCCGGTTGCTCTACAAACTCAAACCACAGCTAGCACAGCAGGTCAAAGTGAAACCGCAGCGTTAGCTGGTGTGATGCTCTCTGTTAGCATGTGGGGGTTTCACAGCGTTAGCTGGCACAGCACCGGCTTCAGAAAAGCCCAGATAAGATTTGTGGTTTTGTATCTAATATAAATGATAATAAGAAAGCTGAAATCATGTCTGATGGAGTCGTCCTTCTGTTTCCAGCTGTTGACTTTGAGATCCCTGAGCTTCCTGAAGTCCTGGATGCTGCAGCTCCTGCTGCCCAGACCTTCTTCTCAGAGAAGGACCGACTGAGCAGAACCGTGTCCTCCTCTTCGTCCACGTCCTCCTGCTCCTCCTTCCACCTCCCCCTCTCCAAAACAAACAGGTGCTGCTGAAGGCAGGAGGAACATTTCCTCCACATCAGCTGAAATGAACAGATCAGGGTTGAACACAAAGTTATACCTAAACCCCAGTGGTGGCTACCGCTAACTAAAGAGCTAACTGCGCTAACTATAAGGCACTAATCATAAACAGTTGTTCTCCTAATGCTAAAGTGCTACGACAGCATGGTTTTTAGCAGAAGCTAATGCTAATACGTTAGCATTAGCTTGAGCATTAGAATTTATCTGGAAAAAGCAATTTAGGGAAACCAAACGTACTAAAAGTTTTCAAAGTGAGCAAAACGGTCGAGTGCTAAGCTAAAGATTAGCTCTCCTATTAGTAGATTATCTTAAGTGTGTAATTTTGAATGTTTGTGGCTTATTGGATTATAAGTTTAAACTTTTGCTTTTAAAATAGTTTGTTGCCTCGTTAAGAAGCTCCTGGTTCTCGTCCCGTTAGCTCGGCCTCTCAGGACAGCGGCGGCGTCTTCCGGGCTAAATCCGGTTCTGTTAGCAGCCGCAGCGGAACCACCACCTGGGGAAGCCCCGCCTTCGACCCGGCAGCCAATCAGAACGCAGCATCCAGCGGCCCGGCCGAGTCCAGCACAGGTCCAGCTCCCAGGTCGTCCTGTGGATCCGGATCCACGCCGGACCAGATCCCGACTCCGGCTCCCAGGGCGACGGCGCCAAACCCGGCCGCGCCGATGAGGAATCCCACCCAGAGGCAGAGTTTGGACCAGAACCAGCTGGAGCCCATTCTGGAGGCGCCGCCTGATTCTCCCAAGGCGACTCTGATGATATCATCACCGTACAAACGTAAGCATGGCAGAACTACTGACTCAGCATTTTCACTTTATTAATATATATATAACAAGTTTTAAAAGTTGAAGATTTTCCACCCGATGTTTGAGGATTTTTTCTTTTTTTAAATCTGGTACCAATCGTTTATTTCCTCTTGTGGTTGTTAAAAGCAGCACCAGAGGTTGAAACCAGTGATCTGGTTTTAACATCCAGGATGTACACAGGAAACAGGAAGTTTCTCTCACCAGTGGCCAAAATGTCAGCAGATCGATTTCCACAGCAGAGAGGGAAACGTGTCAAACTGAACCGTTTCTTACAAATGACCAGAATCTGATCACTTTAACAAAAAATCAGCTGATGGTTCTGTGTGACCCAGTTTACAGAATGATTATTTACCCGGCAACAACTGACCCTGTGGCTTTAAAAAGGGATGAATAACCTCAGCAGGTATTTCTGAGCGGTTTGGACTGCTGCCCTGCAGAAAGCAGGTCCTGCATCGGGTTCACATGTTCTCTCTCTCTGTACGTTTGGGCTCACAATATGGCTGAAAAACCCGTCATAATATAAACGTTTCATATCAGTCGATATCAATAATTATTGATTAGTTTTTTGTTTGAGATACTTGAAATGGCACCAAACTGGGGTGTGACTGTTCCTGTTTTATCCAGTTTTTTTATTTTTTAGCAGTTATGAAGAACGGTGGGGAAACGGGTCTCTCAGCATGTTGTTGCTAGGCGACCAAAGCGCGAGTGAGTTAGTTGATGCTACCAACGTAGCTGAGCTAGCAATGGTTGAGTGGCTAACATCTCCCAGAATGCCTTGCAGTTCTGTATACTGAATATTCTATCAGACATGTTATTGATTGATATCAATCAAGTGTCGATCAGGAAATGTATTGTTGATTTCTGGTCCAGTCTACTCTCTGGTTCCTCCTACGGTCTAAAACTTTCCTGGTTTGTCAGCAGATGGTTGATCAGCTCATTTAACCAGCTGCTCTACTGATGAGCTGTCAGTCGGTGTTTCTGTTGCCTTTTTTTATATTGAACCCAAACACCGAATTCTGCAGCACATCTACATGTCAAGGTTGTCAAAGTCAAGCTAGCATAGCTAGCATACTTTCTTTTAGTCTGACAGGTTAAATAGCCCAAATTATTGTTAATTTTTTACTGTGAAAGTTTGCAAACTGGATCTGTTACCATTGTTAACAATTAATAGATTACAAAATTAGCTGATGATTATTCCAATTATTGATTAATCTGATTTATTCCGATTAATCGTTCCAGCCTTGACATAATTATTATTTAACTAAAGCGGAGCAGCAGAACTTGGTTTGAAGGTCCATTTTGTTTGTTTTCCTTTTCAGCGAAGCGACCCTTCAACCTGACCAAAACCAGTCAGTCCAGTGATCCGGTGGGATCGGTCCAGTTCTCCAAACCCAAAGCGCCGGTGCCGCCCAAGGCTCTGGCTCCGCCCCCTCCGACTTCATCCCCGGCCGCTGACGCTCCGCCGACGCCAGGCCTTCCGCCAGGCCCTCCGCCCATCAGCGTGAAAAAGCCTCCGCCGAAAAGGGGCGGAGTCAGAGCGCCAAGCTGCCCGCCGCCTCTGCCGCCGCCGTCGCAGCCCAAACCGTTTCCCTCCGTGGCGCAGTGAGGCGCCATCACACTCTGGCCCACTTCCACATCACTCCACCGATTGTAACGTTTTCATCCCCATTTATTTATTATTTACTCAACCTGACAGTCCGAGTCTCTGCAGACCTGGAATCATCCAGTTTTATGTTTCTGTTCGTCAAACTAAAAAAACATGTCAGTGAATGCAAATCTAATTAAAAATGTCTTTATTGTTCATTCATATAATCATCTTTTATAACTGATGCTGTGCAGCGGCACTGCAGGTGCTCTTACATATTCATAGGTCAGCTAATATCTTCATGTACAGGAATGTAATAAAAACGTATAAACTCGTCCCTTAAAGGCAAAACTTCATAAAAACAATAAAGAAGGTGCACTTTGTGTTTATAGAGAAGATCTGCAGCATTAAAGAGCAGCTACAGGGTTAGCCTGCAGCGTCTAGCATGGCTGACCAACTGCTAACAGCTAACTGCTAACAGCCAGCTGCTAACTGCTAACAGCCGGCTGCTAACTGCTAACAGCCAGCTGCTAACTGCTAACAGTCAGCTGCTAACTGCTAACAGCTAACTGCTAACAGCCAGCTGCTAACAGCTAACTGCTAACAGCCAGCAGCTAACAGCCATCTGCTAACTGCTAACAGCCAGCTGCTAACTGCTAACAACTAGCTGCTAACAGCTAACTGCTAACAGCTAGCTGCTTCAACATGAAGGGAAGGGCATTAGAAAAGTTACACTTTAAAAACTTAACAGCAATTATTTGAGTTTTTTAGCTTAAGAGAAAAAAACATTTTTATGTCATATTTTTATTATTTATTCATTAATAAATGTCGGTTTCAAACTACATATTTAGATTTTAAACTATGTGAAATATTTATATTCATACTAAATATTTATCTTGTGAACTAAATATATAATTTGAAGCTAAATAGTTTACTCCAAGCTAAATTTATTTTGCTAACTAAATATTCAGTTGTTAAACTAAAATATTTGGTTTAACAATTAATTTTAAAGCAGGTGTGTCTCATTGTGATTAACAATCCCAGGAGAAGCCTGACATTTATCTAGTTTATAGCCAAATATTTAGCTAACAAATCTAAACGTTCAGTTTGTGATGTTTCTAAATGAACAACGTGGTAAAAGTACGACCCCATTTTTTCTCTAACAGGTTAAATAACCCAAATTAATGCTGTTATTTTCTGACTGTAACTTTTCAAATGGTGAACAGAAACTGAAGGAAACTTTAATGAAATGTATTTTAATTAACTTCCTTTCCTCTGACATTCCTGGTAGAACCAAATCAACAACCCACCTTCAGAAGTCGGTCGGTTGCCTTTTGTTCCACTTTCCTGGTCTGTCACATTAAATCCGGATAAAACTGGAACGTTTGTTTGATTCTGGGATCAGGCGATGCTCCCAGATTCTGCACCATTCTAGAAACTCTAGATCTGCCGTGTTAATAACTTCTGTTCCCTTTTTGTGCGATTTGTTCCTGAGTGAAATCAGTTTGTAGGGATCCAGTTTGGTTCGGACTTCCTCTCGCCCAGAACGTCGCTGCTGCAGAACAGGAAATGTAAGGGGAACCAAGCGAACGGCAGGCTGTGTAGCTTCCACATCAAGTGGTTTTCATCCTCCCTGAAGGTGATCTAAGCTGCTTTTTTTGACTCGCCTCTGATTTCCACGTCTTAGTTTCTCCTCAGTCTCTTTCTCTTGGAGCCGGTTCCTCATCGGTTCTCAGAAATGGAGAACCGATCTTTACCAACACTGGACCTGTGTAGCTGTTTGCAGAGCAGCTTGATTGGAATTAAAAAGGAACGATTCTCCCAGTTTCAAGGGAACCTTGAATACAGAATTCACCTTTTGCATGTTTTTATATTTCCATTTTGGTTTCTACTGCTTCTGAAAACAGCCTGCTTTAAAAAAAGACCTTATTTGGCAATAAGTTTGTTTTTAGTGTCTGGAAAATGAGCCATTTCTAAAACCCCCCGATTGTTGAGTCACACTGCGCCGTTACCTAGCAACCCCGGCAGAGCGCCAGCATGTTTGGTCAGCTGGTTTTCCCGATGTATGCGCTGTACAATGGCTGCAGGAAAAGACAAGAGTTTTGTTGTTGACTCACCATCCAGAAAGCATTTTCTACGACGGCGCATTAGGGCCATCAGAGATGGGAAAATAAAACAGGAGTGCTCACTGTTTGCCAAGAAGTGACTCAGAGTTTCAAAAGTTTGCTAGAAAAAAAGATTTTAACTTCAGAAATTTTCTAGAGAAAACTTGGAAATTTGAGTTTCCAAATTTGCTGAACTTTAACATGTTTGACTTTTTCTAGAAAACTAAATTTATTAATTTCAAAATTTCTGAGTTTTCTGGCGAAAATTTACTCTTTTTCTACCTATAATAGCCCAAAATACGCCTTATAACTTGCTGCATTCTTGTTGGTTGCGCAGGAGGCGCCACTTCTGCCTTTCTAAGATGTACGGTTGTATAATTGTGCATCTTTTTGCAGCCATTTTCACGTAAGCAGCAGCTTGTTTGGATTTAAAGTGACAGACGCCCTAAATAGCTCATTCTTAGAGAAAATCTCATGATTTTGTGCAAAAACGGACAGACATGATTGTTGTTGATGAGTCCTGACCTCTTCCAGGAAGGTCATTTGGTTCCTTCCTGTCAGACTTTGATTTCGTCCTCATCGTCCATGAAGCTGTAGGATATTTTCTTCCTGGGCTGACTCCGGAGCTCCTCCATCTTGTTCTGTCCCTTTAAGAGGCCGACGCCGTAGTGGCGTGCTAACACATTGGTAGCGCTCTGAAACCGCTCGCTCTCCATCCGGACCCCGACCCGCTCAGCAGAACCCAGCAGCACGTCTGGTACTTCCCCGGAGAATCCCCTCCCCGTGTTTTCCTCCTCACACCGGTGAGGACTCGTCCCGCCGCCGCCGTCCTCCCGCAGCAACGAGTCCACGAAGGACACGGTGGCAGAACCGTCCGACCCACACGCCGACTCCGCCTCGCCGGCCCGCCACACGGCGGCGCTCTCCTCTGGGCGCCCGTCAATCAGGCCGAACACTTCGCTCATTAGGGACGGGCCGAGGTCAAAGGTGAAGGTGTCCAGGGAGGTGAGGGAGGGCAAGGAGTCGGAGTACGCACCGCGGGTCGTCCGTTTGGGTTCAGAGGTCACGATGGCGGCGGAGCAGGTGGACAAGATGGCGTCAGTCTGATCGGTGAGAGAGCCGCGGTGAACGCTGGAGGAGATGGACGGCTGCTGGCGCTCCAACCGGGACAGACGAGGCAGAGTGACGAACCCGGACTCCGGACCTGAAGAACAGAACCAACAGAACCATCAGAACATCAAAAACATCAGAACCACCAGAACCATCAGAACCACCAGAACCAATAGAACCACCAGAACCATCAGAACCAACCGAACCATCAGAACCAACCGAACCATCAGAACCAATAGAACCATCAGAACCAACCGAACCATCAGAACCATCAGAACCAATAGAACCGTCAGAACAAATGGTTTTAAATGTTTAACCTCTAAAACCAGCAGAAGTCACCAGTGGTCGGATCACTACTGCTAAGCCGCTAATAGTAGAGCTAATTTTTCACTTAGCTCTCATTGCTAACTTTGATAGCACACTTAGCTTCCGCTAAAGTTATCAGCTAAACTGAAACCAGGAGTGAAGGTTTGTTCCAAAGTTTCACTTCCTGAAGAAGTTCAAGTCTGCAGATACAAGCAGAATAACAAATTAGACGTGTTGTCGTTGATACATCAACAATGTAGCATGAGCTTCAGCTAGCCTCTCCCAACCCGCTGTGTTGTGATTTAGTCTCGCTGCAGGCAGAGATATTAGAGATTGTTTAGTTTAAAGCACATGCAGAATGGCCTAGTCAAAGTCCAGACCTAAATCTTTCTGAGACTTTTGTTCTCAGATGTTCTTCATCCGGTTGAACTGAACTTGACCCATTTTCCAATCATTATTTTTAAAATATAAAATCCATGTTTTGAACATTGATGATTTCCTTGTCCTGGGCATCCAGGCTCCACTTCGCCCTTTAAAATCACAACCAAACGTTTTGTAGTTTATGGTTGAAACATGACAAACTGAAAAGGTTTCAGAGGTGACAGACCAGCTGCAGCGTCTGCAGTTTAAAAAGACAAAGGTCTCGATCAGGCTGAAGCCAAACTGCACCTCGAAAATGATTTCTGTTCAGATGGAGGTAAAACTATAACCAGCATAACGTTCTTACAATGGAAAATATTTAATACGACAAAAAGGTTTCATCTTTTTATAACCAAGCTTATAGTAAGTATACATTTCCTGACTTAATAACAAACAAAAAATAGCTTCATTTTTTACATTTTTTTCTATCTTCTTGGCCTGCTAGTAATTTTGACTCTAATTTTGGCCCAGTTGACAAACTGAGATAAAACCTTAAACTGCTCGTCCTCATGATGCGCTATGACGCGCAGATCCAGCAGGGGGCAGCACAGCCTCTCCTGACAGCTTTGGTACCAACGAGGGGCTGAAATGTTTCTGTTGGCCTTTGCAGCCTGTGGCATCATGAAGCCATGAGCAGAAAACCACCAGCTTGAATATTTTAGAAACCAACATGATCTGCTTTCCAAATCCTCCAAACTGAAGATGGAGTGAAAAATATTTTACATTTAAGAAAAATAAAAAACTTGTCTGTAAATGTGTTCTACTCAGTACTAATGGCAGTTTTAGCTTCACCTGGTTGTTTCTGTAAAAAAATAAAATAAAATAAAAAAACTCATTAAGTACCCATTTCCATCCAAAAATAACACCCAGATATGTTGCTATTAAAATGGCTTTTAGCTGGAGACGAAACCTTCTTTATAAATGATCAAATATTCACTAAAGTTATTGACTTTCAGGCAACAAAATGTTTACTTTCCCATTTTAAAAATGACGGTTTAGCTACTAGATGAAGGTGTTTCTGCAGTCATTAGGTTTGGAGGGTGATTACTTTTCCATTGGTCTCACTTGGTTTGGATACATTTGTTACCTTAAAAACTGAAATCATAGTTTCTTCCAGTCATGTTTGCTGTTAGTTTGATGATCTTCGTATTGAGTACATTTTGTTTTATGATGTTTTATTTGAGCGGTTTTATGATTCTGCGAACCCCGTTCATCTCTGCTGGAAAGTTAACATGACATCATCTGGGTCTGCTCTGCTATTTTGGGATTAAGACTGGGAGCGCCGCTAAATCCCAAAATTGTCCCAAGGCTCAACTTTAAATGTTTTCCCGTCAGATGAAACTGCAGCTCTGTTACAGAGTAAAACAAGGGCAAAGGTCAGATGACGTTAGCTTAACGCTACGGACAACAAGCTACCGTCTGGGTTAGCTGAGTTCAGTCCTCTAGAGACAGATTTGTCCAAGATGTTCTCATAAATCCCCTCGGCTCACAATCAGCAGCGTTTGTTGTGAAAACAGAGATGGAGCTGTCTGGGCCTCACACACATGGCTCAACAGTCTGGGTGTGTGTGTGTGTGTGTGTGTGTGTGTGTATGAAATGCAACACCATGCTGTCCCTTCATCTGTAGTTTACCTATCAAAGTTTCTCTTTATATTTCCTCTCTTCGTCACTAACATGAGCATTAGCCAGTGGTTGGCGCTCCTCTGCTCATGAGCTAATAGCGGAACAAATTTTTCATTGAGCGTTGTAGCATTATGCTAACTTTGAAAACGATTAGCGCTATTAGCTTCCCCTAAATCAGGGGTGTCAAACTCCAGTCCTCAAGGTGTCCTGCAGTTTTTAGATGTGCCACAGATACAAATCACTGGAATGAAAAGGTTTATTTAGCTCCTCCTTGTGTGGATCAGATCTCCACAGCCTTGCTAATGACCTAATTATTCTATTCAGGTGTGGTGCAGCAGAGGCACATCTAAAAGCTGCAAGGCAGTGGCCCCCCAGGACTGGAGTTTGACACCGGTGCCCTAAATTAAAGTTTTCAGATAAAGTGCTACTGAGCTGCTGGGAGCTAATTTTTTGTTTGCTCCTTTAGCGTTTCTGCTACCTTGGAAGACGCTTGCTGCACTTGACTTCCTCTAATAATTTAAGCATTCTGGATAAAATTATAAAGTTGCTTTCAATTTGTTTTTGCTTAATTTCCTGTTGGTGTAGCCGTGTTAACGAAGCTAATGTCCATGATTAGTGCTTTAGGGTTAGAGCAGATAGCTTTTCAGTTAGCAGTTCTGCTAACGGAAGTGCCAGTCATATATTACGACTTTTTATTTTCAATGGTTCCGATTGTTAAGCAGTTTTATAATCTAAAATGTATGGAGGGGAAGAGCAAAAACAGAATAAATTTATAAAGGAAGGTACTGTAAGCTGGTTACTGAGGCAGTAGCCCAGGGCCACAACTTTAGGGGCGGTCAAAAGACTTTTCTTTCTTTTTTAAATAAATTAATTTGTCTTTACAGTTCATTACTTTACATGTATCAGTTCATACCTACTGACGTATGAGGCTACCTATTAATGTTCTGTCAATCTCACCAAACTGTCTCCAGCCCAGGGCCCCCCGCCCAGTAAGTCCGGCCCTGGCTCCAGATTGTTCCGACTCACCGTAGGAGCTCCTCTCGCGGTCCGGCGGGGATCCGGGGGGCAGCGCCCTGGCGGTGGGACTCCCGTTGGGAGCGTCGCCGTCCAGCCGCGGGAGGGAGATGGCGTTCTTGATGATGGGCGACACGGCGGGCGGCGGCGGCGACAGCAGCTCCTTCGCTGCGTCCCGGGGTCGGTTGTCCGAGCCCCGCCGGATGTGACGCAGCGTCCTGGAGAAAAACGCGCCGATCTTGTTGTCGGGTGAGGAGACGGAATCGGCGTCGCCGTTGCCGCCGTGGTTGCTCAGGAAGGACGTGTCACCGAAGGCGTCGCCGCCGCGTCCCACGTGCATGGTGTGGCGGAAGTCGCCCAGCGGAGGGCTGATCATATCCGCCGTCAGGTCACCTTTATGGCGCCGCCGGCCGGGAGACACCAGGCCTCTGAGGCCGGACAGCTTCTCCTGAAGATTCATGACTACAGAACCTGATGGATGTTCTCCAGTAACGATCCGAACCCAAACCAAACCTCAGCTCAAAGTTTGGTCCTAGTTCAAGCTTTTCCAAGATTAAAGGGAAAATCCAGGTCTGCAGGACCAAACTCTTCACCACACTGTTTATTATTTACAAACCAATTTCAGAACCTGAGGGAACCGGGTTCTGTTGGGTTCCTGTTGGGTTCCTGTTGGGTTCCTGTTGGGTTCCTGTTGGGTTCCTGTTGGGTCTGCGGATCGCTCCAGGGTTTGGCCTGGAAACAGGAACAGGGTCTGTGGAGAGGAAAGACATCTGTGTTAAACCTGGAGACTCTGGGTGTTTTTCATCTGCTGCTGTATTAACGTAAATATGAAACATTGCCGCGGTTCAGAGACACATCAGTGCTGAGAATCAAAACGTTCCGTTTTCCCTGTAAATCCGTCCCAGAAGGTTTTAGGATTCCAAGTGTCCGCTGGCGTGGAACCGGCCAAATTTAGCCCACAGTCCCTCCTCTGTGCAGCAACCAGAATCTGCTGCTCAGCCCCACATGGGAGGACTTTGTGCCTCTGCTCTTCCTGTTGTGTCTCGCTCACATTTCAGCTGCTCAGACCGACGCCTCGGTCAGAGCATCAGATCATTCAGGAACAGGAAGAGATGATAATTACTGCGGCCGATGCTCAGATTACTGACCATAAAACCCACAGAATGCTGCATTGTGGAGAGAATGGATCCAAAAAATCATTTTACTATTGATTTTTATGGTTGTATTGCAATAAAAGTTCAGAGTAATTATTAGTAGGAGCCCAAATGATACATCGTAGAAATTTTCTTTTTAATTGGCTCCACTCAGGACTTGTGCAGGTCAAAGGTCAGAAAAAGGGAAGCTAATATCTCTGCAGACCCCACACATCCTGGACACAAACTGCTCAGATGTTTGTCTTGACACAAGATAAAAATAATAAATATCAACCAACCTATTAGTTTTTGGAGCAGTTTCTCTTTTCAGTCTTAAACTGATGCTTTTCTAACTTCCTGCGGTAGTTGGCTGTTATGGTCGGAAATTAGCATTTTTAACAACTTTTAGTAGCTTTAGCAATACAAACGGACCAGACTGACAAACATAGACAGAGATCATATCTCACTATTACTTTTTTAAAAATAGCCTCTAAATTTAACTACAATGTGGTTTAAACTTGTAAAGCTGTGAAGCTAAAAACTACTGATATTTTTAACTAATGTTTTGACAATATAAATAAACCATTCTGATAGATAAATGTAAAATATGTTTTAATTATTATTTCTGTTTCCTGAAGCAGCACTGCAGCTGAAAACGTCTTATTAAAGTTTGTTTCTGCATCTGTTTCAGTAAAGTTTTACATCCTTCAAGGTTCAAAACATGAAGCTGGATAAAGTTACATTTTTAATTCTTTTTTTTTTCCAGCATATTGCGTCACTGTCCTAGTAATTCCTGTTGATAATTATGGTTAATTTTCTTTTTACACTTTATCTCTACTGGGAAACCTTCTCCTTTCTCCTGCTTTTGTTCGTGTGTTTGCTGCCTTTTCTTCTTCGTAAGTCTTTGTAAAACCATGCAAACCAGCTTTGTGCCACATGTTTTCTGCTCCAGAAGAGTAATTGATATCCTGTCTAAAAATATTTTGATAGCACAAAGAGCTAAAAAATTCCCCTCTGTTTCTCTTTAGAGGTTTTTCACAGCAGCTAAACGTCTGCAGGCCTCCCACGCACACGAAGCCCGTCCCGGCGTCATTAACGAGCCGCTACGGTTCACAACACGCAGGATGGCATCAGGGCCGAGGCGGCCCCTGACCGCAGACCGGGCCGCCGCTCAGGGCGGCCGCCGGCAGAGGGGCGTTGCAGACATGCAGCAGAGCAGCGCAGGCGATGCGGAGCCAGAGGAAAAAGGGATTTCCCGGGTTTTTAAAGCGTAAACTCATCCCAAACACAGCTCAAACCAGAGGTTTAAATACATAAAAGATACGTACTTTTTTTTCACACTGAGGTGAAACCAGAATAAACTTTTCCTGTTTCAGATAAATTAGGATTACCACATTTTTTTCTATTCGCTAAATGCCAGAATGAGAGAATTTTTTCAGGCAATTTTTATAACTTTATTCAAAGTCAAAGGTTTAGATACTCTACATCATGTGAATTTTCCAACTGCGTTTCCATTTACCATAAAATGTGAAATTGAAATTACAAAACATTTGCTACATGAAAATTTTAAAAAGTCACATTTTTCCATAAGTTTTTGTGCTACAATGAGGCAATTTTTCAGCTGAATCAAAAGTATTTCACAAAACTACAATGGAAATGTTTTTCACATCACAGGCCTCACATGACCAACAACAGGATGTTACTACTGGCAGAAACCACAAAGACGACGACCACAGGAAGTTGTAGGACGACGACGTTGCATGTTTTTTTACGTCTTATCGCGTAAACAAACTTATTCACATGCGATTTTAATTGTGTTTCTTATTTAATGGAAAAACCACATTGTTTTTTTATATTGGCGGATAAAGATCAGATTTTGTGCACATTTATAATGGAAATGCAGCTTGTGTGAAAAAATGCAGGTCTTTTTATGTAAACTTCTGGATTCAGCTGTAACTCCAGGAAACGCAGGCAGACGTTCCTAATTCCTCTGAGGTAAACCGCAGATGTAGTTTATCTGGATATAATCCCATTAGCAGACCTTAACCCACAGCAGGAACCACCCAAAAACTTCCTGCCAGGCATTTTTAATGAACAACTCTTCTTCTCTGCTCCTCGCTCAAACGTTTATTAGTAGCTACACAGAATCATAGAGACTCAAAATGCCATGAAATATCACAAAAACGCCTGACAGCATTAAATGTGAAGGTTTAATGGTTGAATCCCAGATTGTCTGTCTTTGTCTTAGAAATTAGAAAAGTAGGGAAGCATTGACAGCAGCCTGGATTATCCTATAATCCTAGTCTCTCCCATCATCCCTGTGCTCAGAGCCAGTCAGCTGACCTCCCGTCAAAATCGAATGAACTTGAACAAATTAATTAGAACAGGAAACGGGAAAATGCAGCAGAGTAAAAAAACTTCTACATTTAGAGGAATTAAAGCTGTGAACTCTTGATGAAGAGTTCAAGAGAAACTTTCCCAGACAATTTAATATTTAATATTATCATTATTATTATTTCTCACTAATTCTCATTGCAGACAGAAACTGCAAAAAAACAACAAAAAAAACATTTTATTGAGGATTTTCTGACATAAAAACAACCAACCATAGACTGATTAAAGTCCTTCATGAACAGTTATTAGCATAATCCTATAATTCAAACCCTGAGTATTAAATCTGTATATTTTCTATCTCCTTAATCTGCTGTCCAACCTTTTGGACCAAACCGAACAAAACTATAAAAAACAACTCCAGTTTCACTACTCTGCTAATATTCAAGATCATGTTTAGCTTAGCGCTTTAGCAACCTTTGAAAACCTTTAGCAAACTTTGCTTTGCCTGAATTAATTTCTTGGCATAAATTCTAAATGTTAAATAATTTACTTGGATATTTTTGTAAACTTTCAGCTGAATGAAGTTACTTTTAGTTTCTTACTGTTAAAAATTCTTCAAGTAGTTTAGATATTTATATTCATGCTATTATTTTAAAGTCTGTTTAGCATTTTAGCATTAGCTTCTTTGTCGTTTTCTGCAGTAGTTCTTTGTGCAGCGCCCCCACAGGCGAGGAGGGGAACAGGTTTCTCACTTAGTTTGGTTGTTATGAACTGAAGCAGCTGAAAATGTAACAAATGTTGCAGTTTTGGTCCCGGATCAAACTGAATCTGCTGGATTATCAGGTGGGAAAACAACCTAAAACTTCTTTTGTTGGCTAGTTAGTTAAATTCAAGTTATTCAATTTGTTTTTATTTTTAAAAGCTAAACTAGCAGATGAAGAACTGCAGTCTAAGCATCCATCTAAAGATGCTGCGGTCTGGTTTTTCTCTCTGATTTCATTCTTCGGAGACTCGTTCCAATGTTCCCGTGTCGCTTGAGCAGTTTCTTCTTTTCTTCTTTGGACGGTTTTGTTAGATGTAAACCAGAGTAACCACAGTCTGAAGGGAGCCGTGTGTTTGAACACATTCCTGAGCAGAGCATCACTCGGTGGAGCCTCCATTACGACCATCTGATTGAAACCATGTTGGGATCTTTCTCTCCTCCTCCTCCTGCTGCTCCTCCTCTTCCTCCTCCTGCTGCTCCTCCTCTTCTTCCTCCTGCTGCTCCTCTTCCTCCTCCTGCTGCTGCTCCTCCTCCTGCTGCTCCTCCTCTTCCTCCTGCTGCTCCTCTTCCTCCTCCTGCTGCTGCTCCTCCTCCTGCTGCTCCTCCTCTTCCTCCTCCTCCTGTTCCTTCTCCTCCTCTTCCTCCTGCTGCTCCTCTTCCTCCTCCTGCTGCTGCTCCTCCTCCTGCTGCTCCTCCTCTTCCTCCT
>CAEFZX010004573.1:0-14926 GCA_903066825.1 Alfaro cultratus | reverse complement strand
TGCCCTATTGCGTCACACTGTCGTAAATTGAGAGACTGTATTTTGGATAAATACCAGACACTGTGTTATTTATTTATATATATATATATATATATATATATATATATATATATACACAAATTCATAAATGTACTGTAAATCTGCACTCGCGACACAAAACAAAAAAGTTGAGTTTTTCAACTTTTGTTGAAACTGCTGCTATAGTTCGACGCTCTCTGTGTGTAGAGCTCATAACTCGCTGCTGTGAACAACCCTCCGAAGAAAGGAAGCTTTTTGGTCAAAATAGGTAGTTCAGTTAATTTGTTTCATATAATATTAATTTTCAGATTATGGCTGCCAATGTGTGGCCTAAAACAATGTACAGCTGAATCCAGACAATTTTGAGGTGCCGTTCCACAGGGATCAATTTAAGGCCTAGAGAAAAGTCACCAATGATTGTGAATAATGGTTTTCCCAGAGGCTATATATGCTCCTCCTTAGGTTGAGTCTCTCTCAGCAGCATCAACACTTCTGCTGCTAATTCATGATTCATCAGTCAAGAATAAAGAACTTGTGGAATCTGTGACCACAGGGCAGCTGGTGTCTCAAATAAATCCCTGCTCCCTCACATTTATCCGGATTCTCTGGCAACACCACAGACACATTTCTCTGCTCAGGCACTGCTTGGAAAGCTCTCCTTGTTGTAGTACCTAATTGGAGAAGCCATACAGTTGCTGCAGGTTTCTACAAAGTTTTCGTAACCACTCCTCCTGTTCAATTATCTCCTGTCTACAGCTTGGGAAGTGAGAGTCACTGTTAGAGAGCATCTGGTATAAGCTGTATTTTGTTCCAAACTACTTCACTATGTCAGAGTGGCACAGTTATTCAGGTGATAATACGAGAGTCCTGGGTCATTTGTGACAGATGGCTTTGGTGGTTAGGGTTAATACTCTTAAATAAGCCATTGTTTTTCTCCATTTCAGATGATGTACAACTAACTTAGTCTACCACTTTTCTTTCTGATAAGTATTTTTTGTAACATTCCTTTAACTTGTCTTTTCTCATAATTTTTGTGTAATCCTAAATACATTTATCTGGAATAGATAACTCTTTCTGAAAGACTGAACTGATCTAAAAAAAAATTTAAATAACCCCACTGCGATCTTTTCAGTCTTTTATAAGCCAGATTGCTAACTTATCTCTGCCCTCCACACTACGACTGAGGATCCAGGGGAGCAATGGAGGAGCGACCAGGAAACTTCGAGTGACACCCAGCAAGCAACAGCGGAGGGAAGAACCAGGAACAGATCTTCAGCAGAAGAGGATACATGCAGTTTCAAGAAATAGCAATTTGAACTTGAGGATCAGGAACAACTTAAAGACCGGTTACCACTGGGTCTAGGTTAACCATCTAGGGTCTATTTCAGGGAAGCTGCTCCTCTAAATACTGCTGCCATGATTGCTGCTGATGAGCGCCATTTGAAAGCTGCACCTGCCAGTTAGACCCTGCATCTGAAAGAAGGTAAGAAAATAAAGACACTCACGTGCAACCCTGTGGAAAAACAGTACCACCCTCATTGGACAGCGCCAGATGAAAAAGAAGTTGAGAGTCTTTCAATGTCTGAATTGAGAAAGGGAACCAGGATGAAGGAACGTGTAACCCTGCGCCGCTCCTCTGGACCGCATCCCTCCTAGTCCAACAAGTACTGGTGCCCAAGATCAAGGGGACAGATAACTACGATCCAATGGACTGTGAAGGAAGAGTGACCAGGTGAGTGGAAGGGGCTTGGCTGGAGGACACAAAGTGCTAGGAAGAACGGGTTTAACTTTGAGACAGATGGTGTAGAGACTGATAACTGATCGAATGGTAAAAGGTTTCAAGAATGTGGGTGAAAGTTTTCTTGAGTATCCTTTAAGAGGAAAATCCCTGGAAGAAAGCCAAACTTGTTGGC
The DNA here is from genome assembly GCA_903066825.1 of Alfaro cultratus. NCBI lineage: Eukaryota > Metazoa > Chordata > Actinopteri > Cyprinodontiformes > Poeciliidae > Alfaro > Alfaro cultratus. The sequence continues at coordinate 12,995 of CAEFZX010004573.1, read as the reverse complement.
TGGCAGAGTAAATGGGAGCAGGGATCCATTTGAAATCAACCATCTTTTCATTTTTGGGTGGATGTGTGGTTGAGAACAGTTCCGGTCTGTTTCCAAATCTGGTGACAGTTCGTGAGATGGGTCTTGACTGATGGAAAGATGGAGTCTGGAAAGGAGGATGGAGAAGGGAAATTGTAGGAATGCATCAAAGGATATGTAGCGGTAAAACAATATTGCCACATTTGAACTGTGATACCTGGTGTTCCCACATATTTTATAGCCTAAAACCTCTGATGAAAGATGGTTAGTGCATGTAAACAAATGCCTGTTCCAGTTTGCAGTGGAAGTTGCACCTCTTAAATCACACAAAGCCTTATAGAGGCCAGGAATAAGGTGGATATAACCTGAGAGCCTCCTTCACATCTACTACCAAAGCTAATGACCAGCTTAAGGTAAACAATGCACCTACAGTACACACAGCCTCTTGACCATATATTGACATTCTAAAAGAAGCAACAAGAAACCTTTATACCAAAAGGTGCAAGGTTTAAATGTTTGTGTGCCAGTGCTGTAAGAGAATGACAAAGTAGTTAATAACAAGCATATTGCGAGTGAAAAAGGCTATTCTTGCTTGTCACATCCACCTATGCTCTCATTCAAAATGCATTTAGATGGCTGTCTCTGAAAGACAATCTTTCAGTGGAAAATGTTTTATCTGTCAGCTATTCTGAGTCAAATATACAAGAATTACCTTCAGATAAAAAGGACATGGTTAATGCATTAGGGGGAGTTTGTGTGGGAGTCCTGGCAATGTCTATGTTTAGAAGTACAGAGATGTTTTTTTATAAAAGGCTCAGAGTATTTTTGTGCCACAAAAGACCCATCTTTTATACAACTGAAGCCAGAAATGTACATATACTGAAAAGAAAGACTGAACACCCTTTTATTCATTGTCTGAAGTTAACTCCAACCAAATCGCTCTTGTTTAAAGTCAGTTAAAATTACCTACTGCTAAATCACACAACAATGAAAGTATATGTAAGAGATTGAGTTATTAATTTATTCAAAATCAAAAGTTTATACAAAGAATGATAAATACCTCTTTGAACAAGGGAAAGCCAAGATGACGATGATGTTATGGGTTTGGAAATTTCTGATAGGTTAACTGACACATTTGAGTTAATTGGAGGCACACTTGGGGATGTATTTTAACTTCAAAGCTCAAACTCACTGCTTCCTTGTTTGAGATGATAGGAAAGACAAAAGAAATCAACCAGTATATCGGAAAGAGAATTGTGGAGCTCCATAAATTTGGTTAATCCTTGGAAACAATATTCTAGGAGATGCTGGAGGGAATCTGTTTGGCAATATATTGTATGTTGGTTAAACCCTCATAAGCAAAACGTATTGATTATGTGATGGAAAATGAGACTTGGAACACCACAGGACTCCTTAACACAGACTACTCTAATGACAGACTTCCTTGGAGAAATATTAGGGCTGATATAAGTGTGGGTTTTAGAGTAGCAAAGATGGTCAGAACCGGAACAGAAATTGGAATGTCAGGATCAATTCTCCCATTATTTTAGGATTCCAATTTGCAGTTTTTGTCACAATGAGTCACATTCAATAACATTCTGATTTATTTAATATAATGGTATATTCTATACTGTATACACATGCTTACATTAAAGTAATCATTGGCAACTGCAAATCACAAATCAAATGGTGGACAATAGACATCCATGTTTATTAGGTTTAGCATAACTGATTTTACATCACACTGTTCAAATCATTTTAAAGATGCAACTGATTAGACCAACACATACTAAAGACAGATTTTATCCTTAGACTTGAAGATCTTTATTAATTTTTAACAAAAATCTCTAGACACTTGTTACTACTAGCATACAGCTACACTAGTTTATATTGTTAGAAATAGAGCAATAGATATGTATGTGCAGTGTAATTACTTGATACAGCTTGAAGCATTACCGGAAGTTGAGTCCAGGACTCTGAGCCAGTTACAATGTTAACTGTCAAACAATATGATTAACCAACTGACCGCTATTTATTGTCTCAGATTCACCTGCAAACAGCAGATGAAATTCACCCGTTTTATAATAAATGTCAATTTACTGTGGCTAAATGTCAGTTCTGACATTGTTGAAATGTCAGAACTGACTGGTGGTGTCAATAAATAAAAAAAAAAAAAGCTCTGCCCCAACAATTCTCCTGCATGGTCTTTAATAAAACACAACAATATTCAAAGTCCCATACAGAGGTGAGGTCATAGTTTTATTCCAATAACGTCAGATGATAGTCCAGTCCTGCAGACTGAACTGTCTTAGAGCACTTAAGAGCCTGCAGAGGCTCCATTGTATCCAAAACTTTGCAGCTGGGCTATTGATGAGAGGACAAACTCATGAGCATATTACCACCACTCCCATTGCCACCAGAATTGACTCAAAAAATGAATTACAGCAAACAAAATCATTTCAAGACACAATGAGAAAGTCATTGGGAATAATATATAATTCATTATATTAATTCCTTTTAATAAATCCCATTGTAATCCATAAAGTAAATGTTTCATTCTGGAGGTTCTTGATTTCTGTATTTTTCAAATTAAATTAATTCAATTAATCCCCATCATGTAATTAGAAGTTGAAAACTGCAGGGTAACTAAATGTTCCTTCTTTTCACAAGTAAACCTGCAGTTCAATAAACTCAATAAAACAAGTAATTTCTGGATGAATGCAGGTGTATGTAAGAATGCATGGTTTTCAACTTTAGGAGAAAGCCAATGCAATGCACCCAGAAACCCCCCCCCAAAAAACCATGCATGTACACAATCTTCATGCAGAAATAGCCTGCATTTCTGTGAAGCATTTATAGATTTGCAATCTTGACTCCATTACTGTTGAGTTGTTAATATTAATTTCTTGTGTCACCTATTAAACTCAGTTTAATATTGTGACATGTTATACTTAAAGAAAGCCAGGGAAGCACAATTTCCCAGAATGGCACAGGTGCATCTCAACAGCTCTGCCGAAAGTGTTGATCAGCTTATATTGAGCGATGTCGTAGCATAATACACAAGGTGTCTATTGATCTTGACAATCAGTCAGCACAACTGTCGACATATTGATGTCGGGGTTATGTAGTTTGTTTATGTGTGTGTGTGTGTGTGTTTGTGGAAAAAGAGTCAAATGAGAGTTTATATATGAAAAAATAGAGGCTCCACGATCTAAATCTGTAATAATTTTAAATAAATGACATGCATGGAACACATCTGGTGAAGGGAACGTACAAAGCACATAGGGCACACAAATCACTTAGGACATGAATAAAATATAGAAAAACAGAGATGAAAGCTGAGAAGAAATCGGCCAAAAAAATAGCACATTTAAAAGAAATGCCTGAATATGGATATAAGACTCAAAAATTAGGATATAAGACTAAAAAATATTAGGTTAACTAAAAAGTAAACTAAACCACAGAAGCCTGCACACACTAGTAGTTTTATTCAATGATTTATTCTGCCACAGTTGTGATGCAACTTTGATGTTCTATGTAAGTCCCATTTGTTTTTCAATGGTTTTGTGGGACAACTTATTAGGTTATAGAGAAATAAATTTTACATGTACCATGATAAAGTTTCCATACAGACACCAAACCAACTAAACAGATAACAAGATTAAATATAAAAGGAGGAAAGACTTGAAAGTTTTGAGGGGAGATTGTGCAAAGGCCTAAGTAGTTATCTACATGATGAGAACCCATTGACATTGAATCCAAGGTTTTACTGTTTTCTTCTGTTTGAACAGACAGCTTATTAAACAGATGTTTCCCACTAACTGGACTAGTCTGTAACATAGTAAGCCAATGAGCTAGCTAGCTGCCTAGCTCATTATCTCAAAATGACAAAAAAATAGATACCTGAACAGGAAAATATGCAAGTTTTCATATATGCTTCACACTTATGTTGGGTTAGTTGTTATGCAGGGCACCTGCTGCCTCCCATCTCTAGCAACTTTATATTTAGGCTTGCTCAATGTCTCTTGAAAGTGTGAATGTAAGGTTGCTGCTCGACTACCTGAACTGAGCTGTAGTTAATCTAAAGTGACTTCAAAGGCACATTGTAGAATGAAGGGGGAGAAACAACAAAATAAACCTGAGAAAAAGCTTGAAAGGGAAATTTCACATCACACTGTATTAATATTTCATAAAGCTAGACTATTCTATTTCATGGGAGTGTATGACCATTATTTGTCCTGTATAAGAAAACAGCAAAGATTAATCCTAGCCCTTTCTACAAGGGAAAACTGGCATCACTCGTACTGCATGCAAAATACTTAAAGTGTATATTTAAGGTTCTTTTAAATGGTAGAACAATATTTTCTTAGGACAATCTGGTTGCTGTATTTGGTTTCTAATTAGCTAGCAAATATTTTAAAGTGTTGAATCAACCAGAAAGTTCTTCTTATAGAAAAAACATGTGGTTTGCATGATGTAGCTGGAGGAGAACGGTGCCCAATGGCTGCGGTCTGATTGCTGAGCGCAAGGAGGTTTTGTTTGCTCAGGTGTGGTTAAAACTTTGTTATGTGCGGCTCTTCAGGCTGCAGTGGGTCTGGACATGGGGAGGAAAAACAACAACAAAAAAACTTATTTTAGCCTTGGGAGAAATTCATCCACTTGGGAAGGCAAGATTTCACCACCAACAGTATGTCAACTAACACTTCTGTGAGGAGGCTTACAACGAAAGCAACCTGAATGGGATCTAGATGAAATGACAAAATCAGACAGAAATCCACTGCAGTACCACCATGACACAGCAGAGGCAGCGAGCGATGCTGATGGGGAGCAGAGACAACAACAAAGTCCCAGGTTTAAGCTGGAAAAGGGTTGGTGGAGAGAGTTATTACATTTTCCAGAGGTATGGCTATTTTTGAGCCTAATTAGTATTCTTGTTATGAGAAAGAGAGAGTATATGCCACAGGGGACTAGGAAAAAAAATCTGACACTATTTAGGATGTGATACCTCATATGAAACAAAATATTTGTGGCTGTTGGAAGATTTAAAATTGAAAAAATCCATTTGATGTTGTTAGGATCTTAGTTTCTTTTCATTAGATCAATCTTGTTTCTCTTGTACTTTAGTCTTTCCTTTGTGATTCTAGTTTACTGTGTTTATTTCTTGTGTCTAGTTATTCTTTGTTACTCTAGTTCAATTAGGTTTCTAGGTGTAGTTATTCTTTAGTGTTAGTATGAATCACTCATGGCTGAAGGAGTCATACTCGGTATGAATCCAGTGCTGGAGGTATTAGGTTTCTAACCCCATAAACCACTGGCGATAAAAGTATGCTCCAAATAGCTGAAATCTTCAAATATTTGAGAATGGATTCAAATTTCATGTGAGTTTTGGAGCTTTGTTTATTCTTCTTAACTAATATAATAAATACAGATATATTTTGTTATTCTGGTGTTTGGCAAAATAAATAATTATGGTAATTCTCACTGACCAAACACACAACACATTTGGTAAAATGTAATGTTACAGTTAGAGGGGGAAAAAAAAGCACTTTTACACTGATCAGATATAATATTATAATCATTGATGGGTGTGAAGGTACCTATTAGTGAGTGTAATATATATTTGGAATCAAATGAACATTGTGCTCTCAGATGAGTTAGAAACAAAAAAATGAACAAAGCACAAGAATTTGACTGAAATTTTCAAGCAGGTGAGAGCATCTCCAAAACTGCAACTCTTGAGGGCCAGTCTACAGTAGTCAGTATCAAACAAATAGGTCCACAGAAGAAAATACTGAACCAACATTATCACTGATGCATGTGGACAATGGAAGCTGGACTGTGTGGTAAGGAAATAAAATTGCTTGTGATGATAAAGAGCAGAGTGTACATATAAAGCAAAAGGAGCAGGGAAAGAGACAAAAAAAGAGAAGGATAAAAAGAGGAAGATGACAGCCAACAAGAAGGAGATCAGAAAGATGAGCAAGTCAAAAGGAAGTCATTGCAAAGATGTAGCTTGGAAAATGTAATGAAAGTCCTGGAAATAGCACCTTGAAGTTTCAATAAAGAAGAAAAGAAGTCTGGAAAAATATTGTTGGAAAACTGTAAACATCTTGCAGCGTGACGACACGCGCACATGACCCCGCTATCCATCTCCTTTACTGGAGGGCAAAAAACGGCTCACTGACTTACTGTCATTGGTTTTAGTTGTCAAGATGTCAACATAATGCGCTAAATCTTAAACGTATGGGTGATGTATAAAAGAAAAAGGACAGAGTGATTTGCTACTAATTGTCAATACTTCAACATGTAGGCAACAAAGTCAGGAAAAAGTTTTAATTAAAAACAAATAGTGAGGGAGAGGGAATTAGATAATAGCTTGAATTCGACAACCTTAAAGTGAACATGTGCTGCAGAATTCGATGCGTTTCAGTCCAGTTAAAAGAAAATAAAGGCAACCTACACACCAACTTTGACACAGATGTGCAGGTGTTTAAAGGAAATGATATACCACAACTGTGGTAAATTAGCTACTGCTGCCGCAGATTAACTACCACAGCAGTCACTTATTAATAATTGCAAAATAAACTTCAAAATTGTAAAGGACTGAATGATCTGATTTTCGTGTGGCAAATGTTTGTGTGTTTTTTGAGGTTTAATCCTCATACATTGGTAGCATTGTTGTCAGTTGCTGGCAACAAGTCTGTGTGAAGCTTAGCCGAAACAGAAAGCGATAAAAACGATGAGTGGTTTTTTTCTTTATGACTTATCCCTTTGTTGTGGCGCACTGACTAAATTACTAATATCTACATCTCGAGGTTTCATTTTATCAATGAAATTGTTCTACCGCAGCACCATAGCCATGGATGGATGGTAAAAGAATAATCTTTTTGGTTTCCAACATGGGGTGCATGCGCAAAATTTCCAAACGTCAATAGCTTTAAGAGAGAGAAGGGTAAAAGGAAAAAAAGGAAGCAGGAAACATATTTTGAAGAAAATTAAAGATGGAGAAGATGGTCAACGGAGAGGAGGGAGAAAAAAGTCTGAGCAAAATGTGATCCAGAAAGCACTGGTGGGGGGGCACAGCAGGCAGAGATAAGCACAGAAAGGGGGCCCCTCTTCCGCTCAGCTGTGTGTCTTGGCCGGCTGTGAAAGGCCGCTCTCTTCCTGTCAGCACAGGAAACCCACAGGGCACCATTGTGCCACAGTCAGGGAGAGAGATGGGGACAGAGACATCACCAGAGGCTTGAATTATTCACTTGAGTTATGGATTGCTTTAAGCTTCTTGAGGTTAATTTTCAGTTTGCAACTGGTACACTTATATTCTTTTCTTTACTTGTTTACATAGCCACTAATAAGCAAAGAAAAGTAAGAGTAATGACATTTACTGGACTGTTTCAGAGGCCCCATTACCACTAAACTGCTGCCAAATATGACAATTGACCTCATTCCAACTAAAGCCCTAAACCCACAACCCTTGTTCATCCTCAACTTCCACATAGTTGACTGATAAATTCAATTAAAAGCAAATTTTACCCCCAGTCTCTGTTTCACAGACAGTTTGTTGTCCTCCTCAGCCACATTGGCCCTAATGTTAGTCAGTAAATAGTTGCCAAGAGTCTGCGGGGTGATTGGTTTGCCTCTAGGGAAATGGTTCTTTCAAGCTCTTTCAGTGAAATGAGAGAATCTTTCATTTCGGTTCAGTTGTTTTTGTAAGTAATTGAGCAAGTTTTTTTCTTAGATCAAGTGGCTCTGAGCACAGTGCACAGCTGTGTGTTCACTGGCCGAAAAAAATCTACGTCATCTCTTCTGAGTCATTGGAATACTGCATGAATTTACATCCCTGTACAAGACAGTTAATCCTTTACATTGGCTCTTCAGTATATTTAGTTTTCAACCAGAGGCAGGTGAGATAATAGTTTAAGGTTAAAGCATTAGAATAAATTTGGTATTAGCTGAAATTCTATCACTCAAGCTAACTTTAAAACAAACTTCACATATTCAAAGGTTTCTCACAGCTTCCGTCTTGTAAGACATTTCCTGTGTTCAAACTATTCTTCCTGCACTTTGCCCTCTAAAACAATGTGATACAGTGCATTACATTTTTGGATTTGATCTCAGTGAGAGAATGTTAAAAACAGAAGAAAAGTTATCATTTTCTTTGCCCTGTTTTTACAATGTCATCTCCTCATTCACTGTATTCTGTGTGCGTCTTCTCTAATCGGGTTTAAATCAGATAATACAGCCCATCTTCAGAGTATAAGATCCACACTGGCAACTCTGCATTTACCCTTCAGCATTCAGGATGTAGTGAAAACACTTCAAAGGACTAAAGCGATTAGCTCACCTGGCCCAGACCACATCAGTGGCAGGGTCCTCAAAACCTGTGCATAACAACAGGGATTTTGTGTTTCAATACCTTTTCCAGAGCTCTATTGACATATACAGTCACACAGTGGAAGCATCTCACAGTTGTCTCCATTCCTCCAAAAAACCCTGTCAAAGCTTTCTTTGTCCTGTGGCTCTTATATCATTAGTGATGTCACAGACTCTCGAATGGACCCACTTCAGTTTGCGTATTGAGTTGAGAAAGGTGTTGGCAATGCAAAACATCCATCATGAATACTACCCATAAACATCTGGATTCCAACTCTTCAGCCATACTTCTGTTTACTGATTTCTCACATCCTGCCCACCAAACTTCCCTCCCTTTTTCACTTGGATGACAAAATTATCTTGTGGATATTGGACTTTTTAACAAACAGATTACAGAAAGTGGTAGCCAATAACATTTCCAACATCTGTTGCACTGGCTTTACCCAACGCTATCTCCTTTACTATTAATCCTGTGTACTGATAACTGCAGAGATACTCAGCCCAATGGTCAACTGGTGAAGTCTGCTGAGTGTCACAATGTTGTTGTTTTTTTTCTCTGTCAGGCCCTAATCTTAACCATAGTCAGTGTGAACACTTCATGTCTGCACCAGAATGTTGATAAAAATAACAAGATGGCCATGACCTTCTCCAAAAAAAGACAGAAACCAAGTTACTGTCATTTCCACCATCAGTGAAAGAGTCTGTGGAAAATGTTCTGGAGTATACATATCTGGAGACAATTGTCGACCATTATTGAAGTTCTCTTCTAACACAAAGCTTATCGTAAGGAAATTGTAGCAAAGCCAGTACCGCCTTTGCAAGTTAATTTCTTTTGGAGTCAGAAAAACCGTCTTAATGGTGTTCTGTATCATCACATTCTCCATTATGTGCCGATTTCATTCCACCAGCTTCAGCACAGAAACCAGCTAAAGAGAATTGTCACTGTAAGCTCTAGGATCATTGGACTACCTTTAAGGAACTTATCTTTATGCTTATCTTTATGTGACAAGTAAACAAGCAGCTTAGCGCGTGAAATTAAAAAGACCCCTCACATCCACTTTACTGTGCATTCTTGCCTTCCATAGCTTTGTTTAAAAGGCTGTACGTTTCTCAACTCCTAACTAATCCTCCTTTGTCCATTATGTATAAATGCAATTATCTTTTAATTTCAAGAGACATTGTTATTTTTTTTATATAACATTTTTTATAAAACATATGCTTTATATGTTATATAAAGCATAAACATGCTTCATGTTACATAAACATGCTTTATGTAGCATAAAACATTTTTATGTTTTTTTATATATCTTATGTTGGTGTTGCTGTACTGTCCTCTTAAATTGCCCCTTGGAGACAAATAAGGTTTTATTAAACTTAATTGATTGAATTAACTTGACTTTCTTTGCAATGACACAATTCCACAATGAATTTCAGAAATAATTAGTCTTTTTTTATCCAGCTTTGACAAAAAGAAGAGCAATGCAATATATGACTGCAACAACAATTCAGTCAAGAACTGAAATGGCATGCAATGAGCAAAACCCTTGACCATTCTGTAGTGGGTGACCTTTTTATGCTCGGTGGCTTTGTCCTGCAGGCTCTAGTGGAAAAATATAATTCATATTCTTAGGTTTTTAACTTGTTTTTAGTGTAACTGCAAACTTTTTAAATAATAATTTGTTACTGACAGTTTTTCTCCATTGTTTTTACTCTTGTCTTTTCCTTTAATCATTGAAGGTGCAAGCTTCAGGAGTTCTGTGGGTGTGTGTGAGTGTGTGAATAATACCACTGCTGTAAAGCTCAATACCAATCTGGAGAATGGACTGAACGGGTGGTTGAACATTGCTAAAGCAACTGACTGCATACAAATGCACATTAAGGCACCTTCTCCATATCTATCTCTATATTTCAAGCACAGAAAAATAAGCTAATAAAATGCACCAATCAATTTCAAGAACACAAAGTGCTGTGTGATGTGCCTGTGGCTCAATAGAAAGAGTTTTAGTCTAACAACCAAGAGTTTGTGTATATGATTCAAGTTTCCCTCTAGCTACATGTCTAAGTGTCTCCAACCATGACTGTAAATCTCTGCCAACCAATACATATGGCAGAGTGAACAAATGTCCTCTTTTCCCTGGAAATGTCCACTTTTCACATTCTGTCCAGGCCATGCCGGGGGCATTCACTGACTGATGAAAATGTCTCAGTTTTCATTGATTATCAGGGAACCAATAGGTATACTTAAATTGACTGTGCAATCCATGGAATACAACAGTCTTTCTTTATGTGATGTCTTCCCTGAGCTGCTTCCTAATTGGTGGTTCTGATCCATTCATAGACGAAACAGACAACAGGCTGCAATGCAGCACTGCTGCTGATGTTTACAAGATCTAAAAGCACAAGTGAAGCTTTACAGACGATATGCAAAATAAATTTTCTTCATTCCATCCTGTCACATCCATTTCCAACAGTCAGGTGGAGGAGTACACTGAGCACAAAGCTGACATGTGTTTCTGTTGCAAATGAAGGTCCCAAAGATCTCGTAAGTCACATGAACACAATAACAACAAAAAGACTGAGGAAGATTAGGACAAAAACTACAGAGTACAGTTTGGAGTACATACTTTAAGTATCTTTGTGAGACTGCTGCTTTTTATTATTATTATACATAAGAATAATTATTAATATTATTATTCTTTTTTTATTTGTTGACCTTTGAAAGACTATCTGAAGTTTATTTAACTATTCTTTCTAGCTACGTAGAGAAGGCAAACATTAAATATGTTAAAATCAAAAGTCTTCTTTAAATAAACAATATGACTGGAATGTTTCAGGACTGGACCAAGTGTCCACTTTGTTGGAGTTCAGTCTCAGTTATTATTTATAAATAGCTGAAAATGCCTTGGTTGTAATATAACAGATGAAGGAATAAGTCCCACACTGGTCATATCTAAACAAGATGGTATACACGTGTCTGGAATAATCAACTATTCTCAAATAAGTTTATTAACAAGACTTCCGGTTGAGGCAACGCCATGTGACGACGTGGGCTTGTGAGATCTGCGCCTGAACCATTACATTTATGTTACTTCTCATATAAAATTATGCAATATAGACCCACACGGGCTGTTGTGTGCATATTAGACAACAAGCAACCATTCAGGTAAAAAAATCTCAAGCCAACAAGTTGGGACAGGACACAAGGGCCTCTGAAGAGGGAGACAGCTAAGCTAACCTAGCTTGCTCAAACACAACAATTACGACTGCAACGAGCAACCAGAATGCCATTATGGAGGATACAGTCAATGAGGCAAGAATTGTTGAAGAAAACGGGCGAAAAGTCTACAGGAATCCAAACGGAGCTGCGCAACGCCACTGATGAACTCCATAAGAGACTGGACAAACTTGAGAGTCACATGTTTGAGTAGGAAAATAGACCTTACCAGGCTCCGCCCACAACCGGCCACGGGCCGCGTTTCATTGGCTGATGCCCTTCACAGCACGGCTACCACGTGCGTGGCTGTCTCACAAACAAATGCTGCATTAGTAACAACATGCTAATGTACATTGTGGACTAGCAGACGGGCAGAAAGTTTTTGCATCCGCAATCGAAAACAAATGGTTCTCCATTGCCAGTGGGGTATTTGTACAGGTGATGTCAGCTATCCTGATCGCAGCTCAATCTCTGTAGGATCAATAAAAACAAAGGAGTGTGTGCTGGTGTAAGTATTATTGATTTGCTTTCTGTCTGTTTAGTGAATGGGGATATTTTGAGTGATTGTTTATCCAATTGAAATTCTGCTTTCCAGCGTCAGTAGTGTTGTGCATTTTGTAGATTTAATTGAGTGGAATACTGTTTCACCAACTGTTTCATATGTATTGCATTAAAAAATATATTACAATTTATTTATTTATTTATTACCATTTTGTCGGCGGGGATGGGCCAGCAAACCGGCAGAAAGTTTTCGCATCAACAATCGAAAAAGATTGGTTCTCCATTGCCAGTGGAGTATCTGTGCTGGTCAAAATACGCAACATTGTAAACAGAGTCAGAAATTTTAGCTAAGAGGATGACGGTATATTTTCTGTATAGTAAACTAAGGTAAGAAAAAGCAGTGAATGTTTTGTCTGTGGAGCAGCTGGGTCAACACTACTAAGGTGGTCCACAGTTTTTATGTTTGTTTCTTTCTGCTGAGTCGTTTCACAAACACTGTTAGCAAGTCAACGCTAGGAGCAGTAAGAAATTTTACCGCTAGAAGACGAACTAACATAAACTTACAGCTAAAAAGTATCCATATTAGTAGTGAAAATGACCAGCTGTATAAATAAGTCTTTCGCTGAGTTTTATAAAAAAAAAATTTAAAAAATTAAAAAAAACACCGTTAAGCTCAGCTTGTGAGCTAACATTAGCCAGTTAGCACTGTGCTCCTGCTAAATGGCACAGGCAGTTACACGACTCTCCACTGACTTCTTCTACATATTTCAATTATGAACTTACTTGAGCCGAGTTGTTCAACTCGGACATAACTGTCTTTCTAATAAGAGAACTGTGGAATCAACCAACTGAGCGAGTAACTCCTTCCTTTGACGTTAAGCTAACATCT
>CAEFZX010004564.1:0-38149 GCA_903066825.1 Alfaro cultratus | reverse complement strand
AAGTAAAGTACAGATACACGAAAATTGTACTTAAGTACAGTAACGAAGTATTTGTACTTCGTTACTTCACAACACTGGGCCTAAGCACTCAAGTATGCCTTTGCATTTGTTTGACCTAATCAGCAAATTGCAAGAGACATGAAATTTAATAGAATAGAAACACCCTTTTGTCACGCAAGTGGGAAAATTCAGGTGTAACAGAACCTGCAAATATCAGGCAAGCTTGGAAAAAAATGCTAATTTCTCAGGTCTTAATGGGTTAAGTTTTAAGTCAGAAGGTATTTTTGTTTTTGCTTCCAGTTAAAAATACAGTTAATGTTATTCTTTGTACCAGATGTTAAGGCTTCATACTTATATCGGTTGCAGCCCCTCCTTCAGGCTACAGAGTGCAGACTTTGCTTCTCTAGATGCCAGTGACCTTTTTGCCCTCAATTCTTTATGTGTCCAGACCGATAACTGTCATTCTACATCACTTACATCTGTTGTAGCCATACTGAATCACAGATACGACAAGGAAAGGGTCAAAGAGAGGTCACCTACTGCTGCAAAGTCATAAATGAAACATATAGCTCTAATTTCCCACATCAGGCGGGATCTTTTTATCTTGTTTAGAGCCGATGATTTTTAGCCAAATCCTGTGCTGTTTTCCATGTAATATAATGTAAGAAGTTTCTCCTTGGTGCTCGGAGGAATTCTTTCTCAGCTATAGAGCTTTTTATGTTGTAGATCAAAAAACACAAGTTGCCGAGAACGTTCTCATCTTTTTGGTGCGTCTGAAGTCTGAACTGCATAAAACATATAAGCTTGAGAGATCAATGAGAGTTCAATTCAGAGGGATCCAAAGAAATTATCAATAAGCACGGTTAACATCTTCTTTACAGTCTCACAATGTCAGTTTTATTTATTTATTTATTTTTTTCAAATTTATCGCTTTCAATTTTTTAAAAGTCCTACTAAAGTTGAATCTAAGTTGTTGTTTTTTTCCTGGGATATACAGACAGAGTCAAGCAACGGGCATCTGCAAAAATTATTCAGTATACAGTTCTTCCTGCAGCTGCAGGAATAGCATAGGAACCTTTAGCTTGTGCTCCATCTGCCACCTTGTTTTTAACAAAAAACTATCATGGGGATTAAATTGTATCATGGATTGTTGAGTTTGATGTATGCGATGCAAATGTGTAGCATCTGCAAGCAGGTGACTGAAGCACCCTTTAGATTGCAATCTGCTTTATTGCTGGGACACACCGCAGCATGACAAACAGTACTGTCTGTAGCAAACCAGATCATTTGATAAAAAATGAGCTTATAATAAAAGAAAGAAGACGAGGGGAGAAAATGAACAATCAAAATTTGACATGTATTATGTGCATTGTGGCCATTCCCATACACATGGTTTTATAAATCGGTTTTATAAAGTAAAATGGGCTAAAAACGTCTGATTCATAAAACCACAAGCTTAAAAAAAATCATTAATCACTCCATTACACTCGTTTAAAATGGCAGATGGAATAAATCTCACAGTCTGAATAGACATCTGTTATTGGGAAGTAGTGCATGTGCTGGACGAAGCCTAATACATTTTCTGATTGTGGTGAATCAGACAGTGAAGAATGTGTTGGTCAGCTGAGACAGCTGGTATTAGCTGCTTTGAATCACAACCACCACAGGGACAGTGAGCCATCAGTCTGTGCTTCACTTCAACTACAAAAGCAGACTGCCTCATTCACCTAATGATGGTTCACAGGGAAAAAAGGGCTATTGTTGAGAAACGCTATCCTTTTTTTGTGAATTCTCAGTCAATTTATCATTTTAGCTCGGCAAAGAGGATTTCAGGTTGAATCCCTTCACTGGTTTTGTTCCCACATTGTCTGCAGCCCATTGTTTATCAGTGGTCAGTTTGATATTTAAAACTTTTTCCACCTAAATTTGTCAGTAATTGCAACATCCAGCAAGTATGTAAGTTTAATATCTTTGTTTGAATTACTTAAATATCGAAAAATATAAGAAAAAGGGAAAAGGTCAAAATTAAAAATATTGCTATGGGCAGGCCCCAAATATACACTGCAAACCAATATCCAGATTAGCCTAGCCAAATTAAAATTTCATACGTGGATAAACTAAAAGACGTGGCTCGGGGGTTTTAGTCACACTGGAATAACAGCCCAGCATGTATCAAAGTTAAATCACACGTGAAATGTCATGTTTTCCAGCGATTTTCTGATATTTTTCCTGCCTTTTTGTTCACCAATGATTGTCTCAAACAATTCACTCCATATCTGTCCAACTACAAGATGTATAAAGTCTGTACTAAATTTCAGTTGCTGTTACTGGTTAATATCTAATTTTTGATTTCAGTGTCTGCTTGTCGTACCACTCTGGAGATAAATGAGAAATCAAACCAGAAAAAAAAAATCTGTTGCCGTGTCATATCCTGTATTATGGCCAAAATTATTTTTACGGTGTTTTTGGAGCTAAGACTTGTGAGTTTTAAAAAGGCAAAAGGAGAAGGAGGTTATTTAGAATCTTTTTCGATGGATTTCACAGCTAGTCACATTAACTTGTGTTGTGTTGCTCTGCTTCTTCATCCTCAATTCTGCCAAATCTTCCTGGCTTTTGCACAAATTTGGATTTTCCTGGACTTACATGGGGGAACTGTGAATCCAAATCTGGCTGTAAATACTTCCTAAGAAAATCTCTCGGCCTCTTCTCTACCCACACATTATCAACTCAAGCTTGTGCCATCTCCATAGGGAGCCCACACTTACCCATCCTCCTAGTTTTCTGGTCTGATTCAATCCATCACTCTTTATAGCACTTTTAAAACAAAGACTGCACAATAAGCAAGCTAAAATAACCCTTTCAATATGATTTCCTGTCGTAGCTCACCTTGGCTCGTTTGCAATAACCAAACAGAGCTGCATAGCTCTGCTGCAGTCTGTGTTTTCAAACAGCATGCCAGTGTTTTACAAGCTGAGGTATGATGTGTGGATACAGTAGCGTAGGTGATATCATGCTTGCTTGTCTGTTTGTGTCCAAATGTGTCATCATTTTCTTGCCCGGTTTTTAGAAAAATAGTACAAGAAATACTTTTTTGAAGCTTGCAGACTGTCTGCTTGCCTTATTTCTGGGTTTTTGCTTTTCCTAACTGTAAGGATATATTTTAGGTTCTAATGGTAACAGGACACCCCAGAAGTTAAAATCTGAGTACAACATAAAACAAAAGAAGATTTTCCTCTGAAGTTGACGTGAATGTGAAAGGATGTGCTTGACCTGTTTGTCTTTAAAGTACATAGCCAAGTAGTTATTTCCCCTGAAAATACTGCTATATTAAGGAAGTTTACATAAAATAACTGCAAACATTGATGTATGCATTGCATGTACACGCGAAGAAGGAATATCACTGTGGAGAATCTAGGCATCTTGGATATTTTTGTGTCCTGAAATGAAAAATAAAATCTTTCCTAATCCTTGAAAGCGCAATGTCATCCTCGTAAAAACGTAGGATTCCGCAAAGACAAAGCATAGTCCTGGGAGAGTATAGGAAGATTATTTGTGAGCAGAAATGTCTGTTCGTCAAGGACCATGCCTCCTCTGTTTGCTCCAGTGAGAGCCTGAGAGTACAGAGGAAAAATGAGTACGCTCTCGACCCTCACAGCTGCTCAACACATGCTTACTGATGAAGCTGTCCTCTGTGACTTTGAAGTGGGAACATTGTCGATGGCTTCCTTTCATTGATTGAACAACTTCTTGCTCTACTCTCCACCTGAGCAGAATATGTGTTTTGAGTGGTTAGGCTAGTAAGAGCTATCTAGACCACTGTGACTCATGTAAAACATACTCCATGGTGGCAATATGGTAGACTGCTATAAGGACTATTTGCTTATTTTTCTGGCTACTATAGTATTCATTAGTGAGGGAATTAAGGTGGGTTAGTAATTGGGGTTTTCCTCTTAAAAGGTTCTGGTTCAAAACTAGAATTAGTCATATCACCAAAGTAAAACAGGAACTAAAATCTTTAACCAGACCTAAACTATAAACAGAGTTAATGTATGGAACACAAAAAAGCCCCCAAAAACAAAACAAAACAAAGTACAGCAGACAATAACAAAGACAATCACATTGGAGCCACATCAATATGTCTCTATGGTCAATCTTTGATCCTCCCTGTATTTTATCCACGGTTTCTGTAGAGTACTGCAGAGCACAGAGGGAGTTATCTACACAGAGAATGAGTCATATTATCTTTGTTAATCAGATGTCTTGTATTTCTGACTTTTACAGATGTTTATAAACTCCAGCTATTAATGTTAAAAGACCTGAAAACTCATCATAGCTCTAGATCTAAATTCCATTCACAGACTCAACTTACAACAGGAATGACTGCAGCACTATGCTGTTCTTTGACCTACATTTACTCTGTGATTGATGAAGATTTAAAAATCAGAAACAGAGATATTATGTCATTCCAGTGTCATTCCACATTTCTAATAATGTTTTATTTCAGTGTTTTTATTTTCCTGTCCTAATATAAGTGGACTGCAACCTAAATTTGGAGTATAGTTTTCACAATATTTCAAGAGATTGATGGTCTCCATGAGCTCCACCTCAACCTTTGACCAGTGTTTTTTAGCTTTGACTGAGCAAATTGTTCTGTTTGGAGATGGCACCCATTTCTGTAGCAGTTGTTGCAGCAATTATTACTATTAATGAAATTACAGATAGCAATACTGATATTGTTTGTGTTAATGACTCAGATACATTTTTGTCTATACTGCAAATTATTGTTTTTGTTTATTTGTACTTATACACACTAACTGAGAGAATTCATCAAGTGTCAAATGCAGGGATGTAAAAACGTAGTCTAGGGGCCATATGTGGCATTCTGAATGATTTTGTCCCCCCACCCAACCTTAATTCTAGGTTGGAGCATATCTGGCCGGGAAACACAGGCAGCTGATGAAGAGGGACACTTTTCCATTGCTTAGGGTGATATATTCCACAGATTAATAAAATATCACACAGGGAAAAAATAATGTGTTAACCAAATTCACATTAATTTCGGAGTGTGAAAAAAAAAAAAAAAAAACGGAATTCAAAAATTGTTAAAACTGCCGTTTTTATCATATTAACACAAAAATGCAAGAGCCTTTTAATGTTTCATATCTATGTTCTAGTTTCCTGATTTACAAAATTCAGCTTTTTGTTGATTTCACTAAAAATTATTTGTTACTGAGCAGAATAATAGATCTTTTTTTTTTTTATGTTAATTATTTGTGTTTTCAACTTGACAGTTTTGTCCACAAAACATTTGGCCATAACTGGTCTAGTGAAATGTGGGAACATTGTCTCTGCACCCAGAACTGTTTATTGTGGTGTAAGAGTTACTATCAAACATTTTGATGACTTGGTTTTGTTACTTTTCCTCACTTAATAAAGGTGCAATAGTTCCACCTTGACCTAGCTGCGTAAAAGGCGCAGATGTCGTTCTGAATGCAGGAATGGAATGACATTACTTGTCTTCATAAATATTACATCTCATAGGTCAGATCAGTAGTCGGGACCTCTTGGCAGATGCCAGCTGACCTTAGCCTCTTCATGCAGGCTTTGCCATTCCCTGTGGTCGTTCTTCCAAAACAATAGAACGGCTCAAAAAACTCCAACTGTTTGCCAGCAAATTTGTGAATTTGCAGGGGTCACTGCTTCTTAGTTATGAGGTGAGCTTTTTTTTTTTTCAGTTTACTCAACCGTGACATCTCTTTTCGTCTTCTCTTCTTTTTTCTGACCAGTGCAAATAGATACCACACATTTTGTTCTTGTCATTTCTCCATTTGTAGAAGACGTTCACTGATAAAAACGAAAAGAAATTGAGTCCCTGTAGAGAGCGGCAGCCAATATGGCTTTCCTGATGTTGATGGGTTGGTGGTGGGCGTGTGTGTGTGTTTTTTTTTGTTTTTTTTTTTGTTTTTTTTTTATAATGTCATGGATGGATAATGTCATGGTCCACTGCTTAAAGAGAGGAAGGTGGGAGATATGAGCGGATGTGGTACAAGGAGCAAAAAAAGATAAGACCTGCATTGAGCATTTTGTGTAGCAACGTCAAAACTGAATGTTCAATATTGTTGCAGTTTATGTAAAGATACTATACATTAATACGCTCTCTCTTAGACTAAACTGTCAGTCATATGCAATCCCATTCACATAACACTTTTTTAACATTAGTGCCCATGATTGCCCTTTTGAAATATTCTGCCAAATTAAGGACAAAAACACTTTTGCCTTCAATGTCATTCTGTTTCAATTACACATCGACCTTTAATTAGACAGTTCAGACTTTTTAAAGCTCTTCTTTAAATGCACATTTTGATTCTGACATCAAATAACATTTCAGTTCTATTTCTCTATTTTTGATTCTGTTCTGTCTCTCAGAAACCCTGACTTTGCCGCAATTATTGTTAGCAACTGAAGAAAAATGTGGGTGACAGGCAAGTAAGGAAGCTTTGAAGGCAATATTAAGTACTGCTTTTCCAAGTTGTGTCTGTGTGTGTGTTGTGTGGGCGCATGGGTGTGTATATGAGCATGTATTTGAGTCCCAAGAGAGGCCTTGCGGGAGCTACACAACTACTTTCCCTGGTAGCACAGAAAAACGGGGGCGGCGTGCATGTACTTGTTCTCTCTTTTCACAAATGGGAAAGCCTCCGTCTACAGGTGACGCACACACGCTGAGAAATGCCGCACCTTGCTGTAATGGCAGATGTCTATGTATGGGTGTTTGTACGGTATGTGTGTGTGAGAGAGAGAGAAAGAGAGAAAGTAGGTCATGCATCGAGAGTGAGAAAATAATAAATTCAGATTCAACTTAAGTCACAAAATATGAGTTCAGTTCTATCCTCCGTACAGAAAAATGTTTTCCAATTACCACAAAAAGCAAGCGTTATGGCTCAATGCTTTAAGGGTGTGTTTTAGTGTGTTTAGACACTCGCTGTTTTGTGTGTGTGTGTGTGTGTACCTGTGTATTTCTTTATTTTGTTGCCTTTATGAATACCATTAAATAAATGGGCTGCTTTGGCCAGTAGAGCTTGTGGCTAAGCCCAATTTTCAATTCTGCAGTGTTGTAAAGATGAGTGAGTATGAAGCTGTATTTTAAAAGTAGATGAGTTTCTGGAAACCAGATAGATAGTAGACTGAGGAGATGGTATATCGTACACAAGGTATTACCTGTTAAAGCACCACAGTGAAAATGAGGACTGCAGATTTTGGGATTTGAGAGCGGATGAAAGAAGACTGAATTCAATCCTGACCATTTAGAAGATATACAAAGGTTTTAAACAGTCAATATCAAAACTGCAAACACGTCAGACTGTTCCCACATTTTAACATCCTTTTTAATAAGATGTTAGAAAGACAGCATGTTTATAGTTTTACTTTTTAAAGTAAGGCTACACAACATAACATAAATATATTAACACCCCACAAAGATGTGTGAAATATTATGTAAACTTTAGCTTTAATAACATAAAGCTAAATAATTTTTAAAGTTTAATCAGTAATGCTTTTATAAGAATTTTATGTCAAATCACAATTTCTTGGTTAATGTCAAGTTGTCATAATAAAGACATTTTGAATAATGTCAACTTTGTATTAAAATTGTCATGATTTACCAAATGACACTTTATGACAACAGTCATAAATATTCATGAAGACTTGCTCATGTTCATGACAGGTGTTATGTCATGTTTATGACGGCGTCATGACAGTCTTATTCACAACCCGTCAAATAAAGTGTTACCAAATATTCATATTGCATTGGAAGCAATAATTCTTGGTTAATATATTACAAGTGTTATGAACTTGCATTTTTCATGCTAATGTCATATTTAACCTGTTGGTAGATACAAACACTGGTCACAATGACATTGCCTGAAATGCTAAAGATATGAGAGGGATGGGAGCAGAATGAGAGGAAGATGGGCCTATGTCACAAGTGAAATTATCATCATAATATTAATAACACCGCTATTGAAAGATTTTCTAATGTTGTGCTGCAGTAGTTTAAAGTGGAACTAAACCTGATGTAAAGCATACCTCGGCATCCAGGAAAATTATGAAAAATTCCACCAAAGTGGACAGTGGGAAGAGATACTGACCAAGTGTGAGGATGTGCGGAGCGGGTTAGGAGGTGGTGTGGTCAAGACAAAGTATTTAATTTTAAAACAAGAATTTTGCTAAATTCACCTTCAGATCTTGTCAAATAGAAACAATAGCAACAATAGATGCTGAAAGCTAATTGAATCTGCTTCTACCTTCCTTCTCTGTGGAGAGCACGGCTGCCTCATGTTCAAAGTGTGTCCCAACACAGTCATGACAGTAAGCCACCCGGCAGAAAAGCAGGACCTCCCTCAGGTGGAATGCAGCCGTCAGAATACACTTGAGATTTTCTTGTAGTGACAAGTCTAAAGTGTCTGTTGAACAAAAGAACAAAGCAAAGAAAAAGAAATTGTCAAGTGAACTCCTTTTCATCCATTGTTATTGTTTAGACGTTTAAATTGTGAGACAAATATTTTAAATACCAACCTAAGACTTTAAAATTACATATATATTCTTTAATTAAAACACTCTCTCATCTAAATAAGGTAAGTTTATTTATTTCAGAAAGGGACTTTTTGGTTTTCTAAATATTATCAAGAAAGGAACACAATGCATCCCATAAAAATAATTAACATATATGCAGATTTACACAAAACACCAACAATATGAAGATAAAGTTTACATAGAAGTGTTCCAATGTTTAGCCAAGATTTTAATAAAATCCCCAAAACTAACCAGCAGTTTATTGCCTATTTTTCAGCATAATTGCAGGTTATTGTAAATTGTATGTTCTGCTGCACTTGTAATCGTGCCCAACAAGTGCACACATTGTACTGGCGCACACCCCTGAGTACACTTCTGCAAGGCAAGAAGATAAAGACCCCAAACAAGATTTTCACCTGCTTAGTGCAGCAGTTTTTCCACTCTACAGGCTTAGCTCACATTTTGCTTTAGAGCTGTTTATTTGAGATGCACATATTGATGCTTGTGCATTACTTGAAGTCCTACAGAGAGAAAGAAAGTGTTCACATTATTTTCTTTAATCTGTAGTGGCAAAGAGATGCAACTGTGAACCAAAATGCTGAAGAAGTTAAGAGAAAATTTACAAAAACCACAAGAGTTCCTCATCATATGAAGAGAAGGAAAAAGTAAATCTCAGATAAAGTATTAAAAAGGTGGACATATTACACTTACTGAGTAATTTCTCTGTAAATGAGCATTTTCAGACATGTACAGTAGCTATGCCAGTGAAAAACAAAGAACTATGATTTCATGTGGAAAGAATGTGGTTCTGCTGCTACAGATGCTAATAGTTAGTCACCTAGTTGAATATATTTATATATAGCACATTTAAAATCAAAAAACAAAAAAAAATAACAAGTGATAAATTTCTTTCTGACAAATTTTCACCTCTTTATCAGTTGTGGTTGTTTTGTGAACTTTCATTTATTTTTCTGCAACCTGTTTGTCTGTGTTCCCTTGATAGAGGCATGTTTAGGCAAAGTAGCCAGAGTATTGGAGATTCTTCTTGCATATCGCGTTTGTGTCTGCATGATTCAATTTATTTCCAAAGAAAATCAAACTGTGTTTCTGCCTCTCTTTGTTCAAACTTCACCCTCTAGAGTTAATGATAAATGTTGTTTTGAGGGAGTCGATATCGCTGCTGTGAGACATATTTACTTGTGCTGGATTATTTTTGGTGGAGCACAGGATTTTCCTCACAGCTTTTTATCTGTTGTTTCCTCAGCGTTTTGGGGCTGACAGGAGTAATTGATTGAAACACAGACCACATGTACAGTGCTCTGAATACTACTTTAAAGAGTTTGGTACATCATTTTGAAGTAAAATGCTGTCTAGACAGAGCATAATAACAATTTTATAAGAAGCAATTCTTTGACATAAAAAATGCATAAAAATAAATTTTTTGCATTTTAAGCCGCATACATTCTTTTACATCTTCTATCTAATAGCTGTTATTTTGTCTGCTGGAAAAGAAATTGTCCCAGCCCATTTCAGCCAATATCAGCCAGTTAACACCTTAGTCAGACTTAAAGGTCACCTCCATAACAAATCCCCTAATACATATTCATCCCTGCTTCTCTTTGTGACTTTTCTGAGGAAAAGCTTAAGCATTGCTTTTATCCCCTCATTTCTAGCCATTAACAGAAGGAAACCAGCCTCTGGTTCATGTTCTGTTCTCATCTCAGCCTGCTAGCTCCTTCAAGTAGATTGAATCTGCAGCCTCAGAGGATCATAAAATGCCTGTTCGGCCTTCGTGAAGTGTAAAGTGGAGCTGAAAGTGGGCTGCTGAGCTTGTTGGCAACGTCATCTACTCTTACTCCTCTTGCTGCCCACAACATTACTTTAGCACCAGCAAACTATCGCCTAATTAGCTAGTGATGTATTATAGATGAACTTCTAATGGATCTGTGGAACTACCTACATGTCCGTCCCTGTGTGGGTGTGGGTGGGTTTGTGCACAGATACTGAGTGAATCAGGCTGCATCAGCCATGCATGCACTACTATCTCCATGCGGATGCCCACATCCAATGCACAAGTGCGTCATCATGTCTATACGCATGCGGTTCCAAGCTGTTGCATATTACCATCGGGGGTAGTATCTGCTGCAGCCCCGCTCATTAAAAGCGCCCTACGCTCAAACCACGGGCAAGAACAGAGCAATAGTGGATAATCTCATGAAAAATGTAGGGAAGCAGCAGTCTTATCTCTCAGGGCCCTGTGCTGGGGTGGTTTGTGTGTTGCTCAGGCCCTTTGATGTACTCCATTGATCTCTCCTTGCTGACATGTTCTCCCAGGCCCATGGCTTCACCAGCTGGAGGGGTGATTAGCCTTATTAGTGTAATGGAGGGGAGTAAAGGGCTTTAAAGGTAGAAGGGATGGAGGAGAGAATGAAAAAGGAGGAGTGGAGGAGGGATGTCTGGCCATTGCAGATGATGATGAAGCACAAGCACGTAAGGTTTGCTGCTACTAATCAAGATGAGGGAGCAGAAGCGTGAGGGAGGAGGCCAGCTGCAGCAACGCCAACTGCTTTGTGTGATGGGGTTGGGTTAAAGTGCAGCACTGCAGTCCTTTGTTGTGCTGCATGCATCGCGTGTAATGATTTATTGTACGTCTCAAACGGGGAGAGCTACCATAGAAGGCAGAAATTTGATTGATTTTGGAAGAGACTTGGACACTTTTCTGTTGAGATCTAGCATGGACACTGGCAGTCTGTTGTTTTTGGCTTCTTTAATATTGGCTGCTTTGACGTGTTCATATTTAGAGAGAATGCATTTTAATAAAACTAATATAGGTCAGTAGCAAGGCTCCCTATGTGTAACACCAAGGCAATACTGTAGACCCTTGATGACATCAGTGAAACATGGGTAGCAAACTACTAAGATCAAAGAAAATAATTATTGATATACCAGTGGCATAAGTGTGATACTATTTAGCTCCGTTTGTTCCATGTTGATAACGGCACAAATTACAGAGATGAAATTTACAGTTTACTTTGTTCAATAATATAAAGTGAATAAGACACTAAATTTGATTCTTTCTGCTCTCAAGCAAGTGACAGATTTAGATGAAGTGGTCTTTTCTGACATGTGACGAGGCTGACCTCTCCTGCTTTATGGCTTTTTTTACAATTTACTTCTGGAGCATGTAGATACTTAAAGGGATTTACTGCTCTTTATTCTATGGTCAGTCCTAAAATCCATTAAAATCCACTCAGCAGTTTATCTTTCTGTGATTGGAGAGAAAAGTACTGCACACACAGTGACTTCCAAATCTTCTACCGTAATTACTGGACTATTGAGCGCACCTGAATATAAGCATAGGCTACACTTGTCCATAGGAAGCAGGTGTCCAAGAGATTTTACAGAGAATTATTATTATTATTAACTTTTAATAAAAATACTGCAACAAACAAATTACATACCTTAAATGCTTTCTTCCAAACAGTGCCTCCTTTAAATAAAATACAATAGCATTCCAGGAAAAGAAATCCATCTTCCTCCTCCACACTAAAACCACTAAAGTCATCTTCTTCAATGTCAAAATTCAACAGCCTCACTTCCTCAGTTTCTCTTTCATTGTCACTCTCAATATCACATTCGACTCGAGGCAAATTTGCTCTTGAGCTTGTGCTGTGCTCTTCATCACACAGTAGCCCAGTTTTTCAAAACCCTTTGGTAAAAATCTGTATATTAGCGACTTATAGTCCGGAAATTACAATAATACCCCTTAAACTCTGTCAGGTTTCAATCACAATCTTCACTATCTGAACCCAGAACGATACATGATTTACAACATTTACAGAAAAAAATAATCTAAAAATATGAGATGTGCATTTTTTTCAGCCGCCTCAATTAAATGTATTCAAAGCACCACCTTCTGCTATAATTTCACCTGCAACTTCTTAAGGGTAGATGTTTGCTATCTTTTTCCCTTATTCGTTGTAAGATGGCAGAAGCGCCTCCCCGCTTCTGTTAATCAAACCAGATTGGGTGATGTTAGTTTTCCTCTGCATTGTATTTTGAAGGGAAGTTGAAAAGCGTAATTTGATTTTCTCTAACCAAAACACCTTCTTCCATGTTTGCCGCTTCCTCCAAATGGTTGTGGAAAACTGCAAACAGATCTTATTCAATTCACTTCTTACTCAATTCTAATGGACTAACTAATGGACAAAGACAAATAACAGTTGTTTTGTTAACACATTCTCCCAGCTGAGCTACGTCTCTGTTCAGTAGCCCCAGAGTTACATTATACTATTAGGTTGCCTCTCTTATTTATGTCAGTTTAGGTGAACAGGCCATATGCTGATAGGCTTGCATTTGGCCCATTCTCATTTCAGGGTCAGATTATAGTGCTCTGTGTGTTGTTCAATGCTGATCTTCAAATCCAACCTCTCCTCAACCACTTCCCTGATTAGCCTATTGTGTTCCTTGAACTTCATGATGCTATTTGTTTACTATTGTTCCTTATCAAACCTCTGATAAGGTGGTTTCATAGAACTACAGTATGTTCACATCCAGATTAAATTACACACAGGCAGTCTTCCATTCCACAAATTGGCATGGAAGTCCATTCCAATTTGTAATTGGGTGGACTTTGACAATTGGATTGCATAGATTTTATGCATAGGCTAAATAGTAAAACACTTTTCATATTTTTATTTGTAAAACAATTTTGCATCATTTGTCTTCCACTTCGGAACTATTGATAGTCGCAACTATTTTTTATCAGTCTATCAGATAAAAAAACAGTAAAAGTCTCTGATTGCTATGAGACGAAATGTGAAAACTTAAAGTGTTTGAATACTTATGCGATGTGTATAGTGTAAATATAGCATGAATCTATTTGGGATCATATTGCCTGTTAAATCATTCCTTTGCTATCTTCTCTTTCATTTGTCACCAAGTTATTTGGCACCTATGTAGAATTTGATTTGATTACGTGTTGTGTTTAATTTAGAGACATCACAGGGCTAAAGGTGTAGGTCTGAGTCATGGTGTTTCAGGCACACCTTCCATGTTTCTTAGAAAATTTGACTTTTAGCCTAATTGGCTGCACAGATTATTAAAGAATGGACCTAGCAATTCTGTGCACACATTACACTTATTTCAGTAACCATGCATAAAAAAGCTTCACAGTACTGAAGTAAAATGATATCACATTTGTCTTGATTTTTTAAAAGTAGAGAAACATCAACAGTTGCATAAAAACAACCTGCAGACATAGTAATTATTAGCTCATATCTAAGGCTTTTAAAGGAATCTGAACCTTGATGATTCTCTAGTTTAAACTCATGCTAAAGTCTCCGTCAAATAAAAAGGAATTTAAACTGCATTTGTTTGTATCTCAGTTGAATGACTTTACTCATCAACTGTTTTGCTTTCGTTTCCTCTTTCAATTTTTGCCCACTGATGTGTTTTCATAAATGTTTTTCATAGAAAATTAAAATTAATAGAATTCATACATGTTCAAGACTTGTGCATGTTTTCTAAATTACTACCAATCTTATTTAATTTCTTCTCCTTTTAAAGATTTCAGGTATTCTTTTACAAATACAGACTGTAACATAAACTGTTATTTCCAACATTTGATTTTCTGAAGAGAATACGTATCAAATGGAAACTAATTATCAGCCACTCCTCTGTTCATACTTTTCTCCACATCTGTCTGTCTCCATGTTCTGTTTTATAACCATGCAGCCACAGATGATGACAGTCCGAAAATAAACAAGCCTTATTCTTACAGTTGTTTTCACTCTGTCTGTGTCCTGTCCAACCCGTCCATCCATTGCACTCATTCTGTGCCATTTTATCACCAACTGGCTGTGAAGAGAAGGGAGA
This sequence comes from Alfaro cultratus, assembly GCA_903066825.1. Taxonomy (NCBI): domain Eukaryota; kingdom Metazoa; phylum Chordata; class Actinopteri; order Cyprinodontiformes; family Poeciliidae; genus Alfaro; species Alfaro cultratus. The sequence continues at coordinate 23,704 of CAEFZX010004564.1, read as the reverse complement.
TTTTTATTTTTTTTAGATTTCTTATAATGAAGACGGTAAACACAAGCATGATGACAACCTGTCCCTGCTGGGGACCTATACTTTCTCCTGCAGGCTGTCAACTCTTGCTCTATCACACTTTAGCAATCTAAGGTCAATTGCTTTCACCATAGCACCTGTACCAGCTGTGAGATTGTTTTTTTCTTTTATTTATATGGATTATCCATCGTGAAACTTAATAACTATAACTCAATACACAAGAACTGCTGCCATTGCAAGTGGGTAAATTGTAAGGTAAGCAATAAGGTAAACAGATGGATTTTGTTCCCATTCTTCTTGAAAAGTGAATCTGGCCAGTAGGACGAGGATTAAACATTTGACAGGCCATGACATCTTGTTTCCTCTCTTGGGGCTATTCTTTCGGAACAGCCCGGCTCTCGCTGTGACAAAATGACACGCTGTGTCACGGCCCCGTAGCAGACCATGATTTACACATTCTCATGGAGGCGCAAACATGCAAAGGGCAAATGTGGAAAATGCACCCACTCTATAGAAAACATTAGCATAAACAGCCATAATGACTTGCAGTGACGGGAATATGCGCAGTCAATCAAAGATAACGACTTTTTAAATCCTTGTGTGTCACTCCTCCCCTTCGGGCGTAATGCAATGTCACACACCAGCTTTCCCCACTGCACACATCCACAAGTGACAAATACTGGGCAGCCTGGCAACCACATTTGTCTGACAACATCAGCACCACAGCACAGGAAATATAGAAGGTCTTTCACTATGAGCTCATTTTGTCTGTTCCTCCTCCCGTTTCTCCTTTATGAGACACTTCAGTCCAACAAAATATAATGTCCTGACAACAGACTGGTATTAGATGCTCAGAAGAATGAGACAAAATTCCCTCTAAACAAATCTTTCTCTCAAAAGTTTAAGATCAATCAAAGGAAAACTGATTCAGAGTAGACTTTCTGTTATTGTTGATTACTTCAAACATCGGCTTAGGCAACCTCCATCAAATTGTTTCCAGTAGACTGGTTGACAATCACAGTCTGAAGCTGAGATCTGTTTCTGTAAGCCTCCCTTCTGATTGACCTCTAAGTATATTAAATGGGATGCAAACTGCAGTGTTTTCCCGTTGAAAGCCATTTTCATTGCACAAATGAGGGCACTTAGTCTGTAGGGTTGCCTCATCTCTAAGTAGTGAACCACCATGGGACATGCTGCACAACCTAAAGATTTATTGTTCCATTAAAGGAGAAACCTCCTCTACTGTCCCATGCAGAAAATTTCTCTAGTGGGATCTCTTCTTGTCATGAGAGTAGCATTGGAAACTATCAGGACTGTTCATATTAACATTTTAACTAGAATAAAACCTTCATTCTTTTATCGTCCCATGGTTGATATTCCATTTGGAAAGTCCAAAGGAAATGTTTGTAAGGTCGAAGAAGACATGAACTTTGACGACTTGTTCAGGTGAACCACTTGTCTTTTTTGTCCCACGTCTCTTCTGATTTCTTAAGCTCTTTACAAAAACTGTCCTATGGTGTCCAACCTCAGCCACGATGGATTGCTGTGATCCTGCTATGCTCAAGACAGACTGCCATTTTACTTTTGGAAGTGGGTCATGCATGTGAATGCTTGAAAAAAAATTGTGAAAAGGATTTTTACTTTATATGCCTTTTTAAATTTAAGTATTTAATGACTTGAATACTCAATTTTTGAGTGAAATATGAATATGTAACCCTGTCCGTGTGGGATGACACCAACCCACTTAAACCACAACCAAGTCCTTAAACCACTGCCCTACAAATACTTAATTTTTCCCGAGCATTTATTTTACACATGAATCTTAATTTTTTGTAAGCAAGAGAAAAGTATAGTGGCCTTCTTTCAGCCAGCTGAATAAAAGTGTATTACAACAGGTGGATAAAGGGAGAGGCAGAACTGCATTACAGTGCATTTCAAACAACCCTTGACTCTTTAACTATTTTTAACTTTTGTATATGGTGATACCATTAACTGCCTTGTTCTCACTAAAGAGGATTGGTTTATTTGTGTTTATTGTGGACCTTTTTGTCATTTGTTATTTTGAATCACAGCAAAGTAACAAAACTTCAAGTGGAAATAATCTATTATTTATTTATGCAAAAGAAAAGAATCTGAATATTTAATTCTAGCAGTTTTGTTTAGTTTTTAATGGAGATTTACCCTGCCCTTTTTTATAAGGGACTTTAAGGGATGTTTATAAGGCTTTAATACTTTCCCATCAGTAGTAAATCAACTGTAAAAAGACAGAGGTCTGGTTTATGAGACGCAATGTCTAATGAATCCTGAAGCCATTTACATGCTGTCTAGTAGTGAACAGAGCGCATAGAGAAAAAGAGCTTTCAAGTGTCTCAGAGGAAATTTACTGTTACGGCATCGGAGACAAACCCTGAAGGGACAGTGTGTCTCGATAAGAACATCTCATCACTCCTCCTTTTCAAATCACTCAGCCACAGTCCAACCGTGGTGATTTTTTAACAATTTTTTCCACATCCCTGACTGAGTTTGCATGTTTGCTGCAGCGTGGAATAATGAGTGATTAATGCCAAAGATGGTTTTCTGTGTGGAGCGGAAGAGTAGACATAAGAGAGCAGTCTGTGTTGTGGTGATATGCGCTCATATTGTATTCTGCCGGCATGAGCGGCTGTCATCCAAGGCAGATCAGGAAGACTAATTCAAAAGGCTTATGCATGCTTAACAGCACTCTGCTTGGTTTTAGTAGTTTATTTACACACTGTATCTGTGTGCATAATGCTGTCTTTCTGTTTCCACACCGACCTCAGACCACAAAAATGGAAACCAGTTTTGACTCAGACAAAATGATTCTCAAAACCGTTTTATATTGGTTTCAGGACATTTATTTGTGCAGAAAAGAGGCAGAAAAAGGGTAATTACATTTTAAATGTATACATTGTGAGATTGGTGAAGTTAAGTGTTCTCAAGGACACAGGCATGAAAGTGGAAATGAAAATGGCTCTTCTTTTTATGAGTTTCTCCCTGTTGAGACACAGCAATGACTCTACCAATGCAGTAAGCGCTGTCAAACATTTACTTGTCAAACAAAGCCACTAAATGGCACATTTAGGGGCCTTCTGCTTCCTGAAAGATTTCCGCCCTCAGCTCAACAAATCAAAATGCAAATCATAGATTCTCTCTCTACTGTGTTTGTTGTCCATCCTATTCTTCAACACTCAACAGCTGATTCAGCAGGGTTACTTTATGCACTCCATTGTAGTAATATTTATACCCCTTGAAGCTTCCCATAATTTGTCACATTATAACCACAATTCTCAATGTATTTAATGGAGATTTTATGTGCTAGATTAGGGATCTGCAACCTCAAAAAGCCATTTTTGCCCTCAGTTGAGCTAAATAAAACTTGATTAGAGATGCAAGTTTTGAGAAAAGACAAGTTTCAGTTTTGATAATTATTTACTGTAGGAAATGTATTGTTATGTTTAAAGGACAGCAAATTTATTTAAAAACAAATTAAACCTTGAAAACCTTTTGCAAAAACAAGGTGGACACGTTTTCCTTCCTAGTGTGTTGTAAAAAAAATGGCATATAGTTTCCACCCAAATGACAAGAAAAAGTAAAGGTTTAGAATATAATAATCATAACCGGGTATGCTTCATCATTTTTGAAGAAAAGATGAATCCTTGAATCTCTTGCAAGAACACTCACGACGCTGAGGCTTGATTCAAGTTAATCATCAGGACTCTGCCTAGTGACTGTTTAACCTTGAACATCATAGGCATCTGAGGACTTCTCTGAGAGCGTGATATATGCTGAAAGTGTAAATTGCACTTTCAGAGTGATGCTGCACTGGGAAGCCTCACATGAGCGTGCATGACACGCAGTACCCCAGGGATAATCAGTTCTTTAATTGTAAATATGAAGAGCTGTGTTGGCATGCTAAAACCAGAAACATGTTGATTACACAATGCGGCGGCGCATGCAATCATGTGACACAGAGATGATTATCCGTGTATTAGAATTAATTATAACCAGCAAAATATTCGATGATCCTGCTTAAGGTTGCCAAATTACTAAACCCACAAAATCCTGAATGTAATCCATTTTTTGTTGTGCTTACTCCACTGTGACCTCTGGTGACTTTATGGTTCTTTGTTTAGGAATGTCCTACACTGTCATTTCCCTGGAAATTGAAAGAAGTGCTACTTCTTTCAAAGCTCTGCTGGATGGACGGAAACAGAAAGCAGAGGACGGGTTTTGGCTTTGGAGGACGGCAATTTGGCATCATCATCTGCTTCCCTGATCCCCTCTCTCTTTAATTCTGCCGTCTTATGACAGAGAGTGCCCAGCTTCAGTCGTTGAACCATTATGTCTGGATGAGCTTTATTGCATTATGTTCTTTTTTTCTTTTTTTTCTTTTTCTTTGTCTAACACACTTAGCTAGCTTGGAGTATGCACAACCCCTCTTTTCCAACTTGGTGAATAATTCACAGCCAGGGCATTAGGGTTGGAAAAGCAGAACTTAATCAAAGGCAGCAGCTAAGCACCACCCCACTGGCAGTTGTAACCTCAAATTTGGCACAACGGAGATCTTAAATCAAAAGTTGAACAATCAGTTGAGAGGCAGATTTTGGAGAGCTTTTTAAAGTTTTTTTTAATCATTTTTTTCTCCGAAGAGTTTTTGCGGTACTAGTGGCTCGTATTTTTTGTGAGAGTAGGCTGACAGAGGGGGGGGAAGGAGAGGAGGAGGACATGCGGCAAGGGTCGCCGGGACCGGGAGTCGAACCCGCGACGTCCGCGTCGAGGACTAAGGCCTCCAAGCGTGGGGCGTGCTAAACCCCTGCGCCACCACAGCACGCCCCGTAAGTTTTATAAAGAATATGTTTTTACCTATTTGTTAAAACGCTCCCCTACTTGTCGGCATAGGGCTTACCTCACTACTTAAAAGCAGACCGGACCAGCTCTCCGTTCAAAGGGTCCAAACCTCCTGAGTCTGATGAGCCTATCCCAAGCAGGCCTGCTTAAGCTGGTGATGAGGAGAGTACGTCAACCTCTAAGTGCCTTGTATCCGAACGTCAAACCCTGCTTCAGCTGATGGCCTGGCCAGACTGAGTAGCCAGAAGCTAAACAAACCTCTCAGCCACATCCGTTAATAGCAGCTTCTCCTCTTATATGATTTCCACTTGGAATTGGTGTGAATTGTTTTAGAAAACTGTAAAGAATAGACTTCAGAAATTTTTGTTTACTTTCTTGGTCAAAGCAACCAATTAAAACCTCTGACAATTTTGTTGAGCACAGTCTTTAACAGTGAAGAACTCTTAAAGGTGACAATCTCAATAATCAAATTTCTTCAACTTCCAGTAAGATTTTCATTACTTTAATTGGTAGAACTTATCAAGTACAGCACAGCAAGAAATCCAACAAATCAGAAAAAAGTTGATAAGTTGCAAAAGTCATCCAATCATGTTTAATTAACTTTCCCAAAAACTGTGGCTCAGTGAACTTTTTGAATGTAATAAATTTGCAAGAGAGAGGGAGACACACAGAGAGAAGTTCATATCACACGTTTTGTTCCATTTGTTCTTTGAGTGAAAAACATGGTAAAAATCCAATTTTCCCCAATGGGTTGATGTAGCCCTAAAAATCAAATAAAAAAACTCTTCCAACTTGTTCTTGACAAAACCTGTGAAATTCTTGGATCCAACAAGAAGAAGAAAAACCCAGTAAGAAGCCGTAGTTTTGAGAGTAAATCCAAGTTCTGAAACCTCTACTTTTGGCTTGTGGGTTGGCAACATCCGGTCTGGTTGAGGCTCAGTTCCTCTCTCAAAACCCCGATGGTCTTCAAAATCTTTTCTCCCAATGTGAACACGAAGACTGCCCACAAGACACTACCCGAATCGTAGTGAGTGCTTCTGCTTTATACTTTTTTGGGCGATGCATACATGACTTTTTGCACAAATCCTTAAAATCACACCTTTTTACTGCAAAATTCCTCTCTTTTTTTCCTGTTGAAACAACTTCTTTTCTCAAACAATATCTGAGTCCTTGAAGGTAACTGAAGGTGACTGAATCGGTATTAACCTTAAGACAGGAGGAGGGTCTTAGCGCTGTCACTGAACCTCACTTACTCACTGCTAAATGTGCTAATGGCAGAGAAACAACTTACTGTTACAGAAAAACGGTTCATGTGCTAACTAGCCTAAGACTCACAACAGGACCTGCCGATGGGAAAAGTTGTAGTGGTACCAGAGAACAAAGGGGAGGGGGAGAGGAATGAGCGGTGCCACATGAGATTGTGACTGACAAGACTAAGACCTCCAGGCTCGGATTGGTTGTTTCTAGTTAACACTCAGAGTACTGAGAGAAGTGGTAGTCGATTTTGTTTTATTTTTTCCCCACAGATTATCTGTTTCATGCCACGCTGTCATGACATGGTGAAAGTTCCAACAAATAATATGTGTCAGGAATCAACAACAAAAAACACTCAAATATTTTGCACAAACAACAGAACATTCAGTCTGTTGCAGTATTATGTTTTTAGACTTAATGTTTTATTAATGATTGCTGTGGTAGATTAGCTACCGCTGCTACTGGCTAATCTAAGAGTAGTTTGTGGGTTGGTTGTTTCTTTATTGAATTCTTCACACATACAAACTGTAACCCACAACACACACATTTCATAAAAAATAACTAAAAAACTGTTACTGTCGTCTTACCTTTACTTATAAATGAAGTCCATTCTGCACAAAAATATCCGTTCATCCAAAGCCAAGTCTATCCTTGACATCCCAAACGTTTCTAGTTCGACCTGGTTTTGAATATGAGTGGTCGACCGCTCATGTTTGGTGAGGCTTTCTTGCAAATTACTTAAGTCACAAAATCCCATCTGAGTCCACACAGTGCCACAAGTTGAGAAAAGAATGCAAGCAAAGCGGAAAAGGCAGGACATTCACAAAGCCAATCTTTGCTTTACCCTTCTTTCTTGAAGCAAACCTTTCATCTCCTGTGTTGGTCTTCCTTTAGTTATTATTTCCTGCTTCAATTAAAAATCCACTTTAGAAAACTGTTTAAGTGTAGAAATGTAGTCATCCATGTTGACGTCGGAAGAGAGGAGAAAACATAAAATATATTGCTGCACTCAACTTACTAACTGTATGGCTAGCTTTCTGTCTCTTACTCTGCAGACATGGAGTAATAAGACCAATGTGTGGGATCATGAGCGCCAAAAAAACTCTAATCTGTTCCCTGCCATTTCTGATCGCTCCTCAGCACACGAAACACATTAAACACACAGTTGGTGACCAGCAACACTGTACATGATATAAATAAGCTAAATTATGGAAAATCAGTTCATATACAGTATTAAATGTATTTAACCATTTTATTGGCAACGTACAGTCAGGAGGAACATGCTCCCATGGAATGGCAGCCAGCGCAGTTAGGGAGAGGTTGCGGAGTCCAAGGTGAGGGTCAACTTGCTGCTGCCTCACCGGCTGTGCCTCCAAGCATTTGAATGGGAAATTGCAAAAATTCTGCAATTTTAGAGAAAAAAATAAGCAAAATTGGTTAACCCAATAGAAAAATAAATGTTATAGTACAAACCGCAGGTTGAATATAGCAATATAAATAATTTATCATTATATATTAGTTTTACATGATGACAGGGGAGGCTCTGACTCCCCTGACCGCATGTCACTGATATGTATGTATTATGTATGTGGAGGGTTGTACATGTATATATATGTGTATATATAACTATATATACGTATGTATGTATGTATGTATGTATGTATGTATGTATGTATGTATGTATGTATGTATGTATGTATGTATGTATGTATGTACCTCCACTGTTTCCTCCACTGTTTCCTCCACTGTACATACATACGTACGGACGTATGTATGTACAGTGGAGGAAATAAGTATTTGACCCCTCCAGTGAAACATCATTTAATGCTTGGTGACAAAACCAAGCACAGCAGCCAGATGTTTTTTGTAATTTTTTTATAAGGTGTGCACACACTTCAGGAGTAATTTTGGCCCACTACTCTCTACAGATAATCTCCCATTTTTTGGAGATGAGGAGGCAAGGAGGTTGTCACCCAAAATTTTGCAATACATTGAATTGAAGTGATTCGGAATTTTTTGTAAATCTGTGTTGTATATAACACAGATTGTGTGTATTGTGTGAAAAGTCAGTTGTTTTGTTCTTGCAGCTATGTCTCAAGCAAAAAAAAACAAACAAACAACAACAAAAAAAGATGTTTTCTGATAAGATGAATTTATACATGAACTAAAACTTTTAACTATGTTTTCAGAGTTACATCCATGGGAGCAGCCAAGCCCAGTTTGTGGCAGAGACGCACATTGTCCTACTCTTCAGTATCCTTCGTTTTTTCCCATCTTAACATTTTTGGCTTACACTGATTGCAACACCAGTAATATTTTATTTGGTGTTTTTCCTTTCTAAAATGGTTTGATCTTTATTCAACAGTGAAATATTTTTAGAATACCAAGCAGTTAGTCCTTAGACAAACAAGACAAAAATTCCTTTTACAAACTCCCACTCTTTCATATAGCAGCCAGCTTTGTTACATCCCACAAAATTGCAAGATATGATAATCTATGCTCTAGTCAAGAATTTATCTAAGACTGTTATGTGGAGACGGGGAGTCTGTAGCAGCATGTCGCTGTGCACACACCCTGCTCCAAACACCCCCACCCACCCTTTCGCTACTTCTTCTGAGAGGGTGCGATGTGCTGCCAGCTCTTCGTCTAAGGGGTAATTTGAGTTCCGGGAATCTGTCAGGTATTATCCTGTCCAGAACTGAAGCAAACTCTGTTTAAGCTGGCCGATCAAGGACGTTTTGCCTGATTCCTACCAGCCTTCATTCCCTGTGATTTAGCCAAGCTGTGCAACCTCGCAGCCAGTTTCACAGAGCATGCCTGTTAACAGCCGCTGTCCCTCTTTGTTGCAACATGCACTTGTTTCTGAACCAGGTCAGTTTTAGCGACTCGTGCAAGTCTCAAGGGGGTTGTTTTTATTATAGTTCAGGCCAAAGCAACCTATTAAAACTTTTAATTTTCTAGAACCATGCACTGTATCTTTGTGGACTTAAATTAATTATCTACAATATACCTAGACATGTATAAAATATTCTGACTTGTATAAGTAGTTTTTCTACTTTTCTCCTCTCCAGCAGCACCCAATAACTCATAAGTCTCATTAGAACAGTTCTTCTTTGTGTAGGTAAAAAAGGGAGGCTCAAGGCCAGGCGCTTGCAAGGTAAGAGATAACAAATAGTTAGTGCACCCCCACTACGGGAACAAGGAGATGCTCAACTTATCTGTGTATGTGTAACGTTGGAGGAAGGTAGGTAAGAGACATCTCCCCTTAGGACTGTCTATTTGGTTCAGAGTGTTTCCTTTTCATGTTATGTGTCCTTATTTGGTAATGGGCATTTGAAACGACTCCCACTTCCTGTGCGCGCAAGGAATGGTATATGATTCTGTGACTGTTTCAGTCTCGCCAGAACAGACCTGGGTTTTGCTATGATTTTCATTTGTGTGTTTCTCCACTTGCAAGTGTTATTAAAAGTTTTTGTTCTTCACACTTTTGCTGTCTCAGTCTTATCTCTGGACAATCTGTGCATTTCATCAGTCACAAGAGGTCTGATGGACTGGTGGAACTCTGGGACTCTCTGCTGTAAGAGACGGGGTTTGGTTTGCTTGGTGGATTTGCAAAAGCATTGCTATCTGAGGCGAGTCACACTGACGATTAACCATGTGTCAGTGGTAGATGGAGGTCGCCTGTGATCTGGGTCAGAGCTGGAAACATGGAAGAGTGGACAGGTCACAGAGCGGTGGAATGAGTGAGGAGAGTGGTGGCTGTCAGACGTAGGAAGATGATCCAGGGTCATCGGCTGAAATAAGTGCAGCTCAATCTGACAGAGATTATGTGGCGAGACTGAAACAAGAAACCTGACCGTTTGAAGAGTTTTGGAAGAAAGCCTGACTGAGACCAGGCCGCACAGACTACACGCTGTCATTACAGCCAAATGTACAACTACTAAATAGTGACTTAAAGGGGGTAAATATTTATGCAATCACTTATTGTTATTGACCATTTTTATTTGTAGAAATCAGTTTTCAGTTTGACAGGAGTTTTTTTGTAAAGGTTTTAGTCAAAAACATTCAATTTTGTTGATTATGATTGATTTGTAGAAGCAATAGAGGGATAAAACACCCAAGAGAGAATATTTTTTGCAGACACTGTAGGTGCAGGCAGAGGAGCAAATACTTTTGTCATGGATGCATTAATTTGTAAACTAATGAATATGATGAAATGTTTGCCTGACTGCAGGTTACTCTGTGTAGCGATTTAAATTGATGGATTACATGTAGACGGCATCAAATAAAAAGATGTGAAACATATTTCAACAGAACTCTGCAGATTACAATTATATTTTATATACATTTAAATTATCCTTCTCTACTTATCTTCTTCAGAGATGGATCTATGGTTGCTACCTGGTGTTATTTTGTGATATTCATGCAATGCTCAGATTGGTTAAGATTAGTTGTGATACTGTGAGATTGATTTTGATTTGTCAAGAAAGAGAAGTGAATGATAACAATAGAGGAAACAATCCTGTTTTGGTCTGATCCACATCCGTTTCAACTCTTGGAGGAGTCAACCTTTTTTCCATCCATGTACGTCTCCAGCACAGTGGTGGTCTTTGTTATCACTGGAAAAAAGGGAAGAAACAAGATTTATTGATACTTTATATTCTCCAAAACGATGAGAATTTAAAAATACTGAAAGGAAAATAATCTCTTACCTTGTTTAGAGCTGCTTTTGGAGAAGAATAAAAAGTTGTGTTTCGTTAAACTTTTACTTTATCCACTCTTAGTTCATTATCTGTAATATTAGTGTACATGCATCTTCCTAGCTCTCACCTGTCGTCCTCCCCATCAAGCAGCCTCCTGTACTCTACAATCTCTGCCTCCAGACGGGTTGTGAGGTCTAGAAGAGTGTTGTACATCTGTCTCTTCTCCTTTAACGCAGCATTAACATCTGATATCTGAGTTTCCAGGCCCGTGACCACAACCTGGAAACCGGCCAGGTGGGCAGCGTAGCGTTGCTGAGTCTCTTGCAGAGATGCCTCCAGAGATGATTTCTGATGGAAAGGATGGATAATGAACAGATACATTAAGCTGTGTCTTGGTAAATGATTTATCATCTTCTGGTAACAGTGAAATGCAACATTCCCTCAAGGAAACTTGCATCAGCTTGATTTGTTAAAAGAAGAATATATAAAAGTTTAATATATTGTGCAAAGATGTTGCATTCTGTATCTGTCCTGTTACAATGAGTTGACATGCTGAAAACAACATCAATGTACAAGCCAACAACTGCATCACTATATAGCAAAAGGCAGGGGTCACCCTGGACAGGTCGCCAGTCTGTCGCAGGCAACACAGAAACAGACAGGACAAACAACCATGCACACACACACTCACGCCTAGGGAGAATTTAGAAAGACCAATTAACCTGATAGTCATATTTTTGGTCTATGGGAGGAAGCCGGAGTACCCGGAGAGAACCCATAATGCACAGGGAGAACATGCAAACTCCGTGCAGAAAAACCCCGGGCCGGGAATCGAACACAGGACCTTCTTGCTGCAAGGCAACAGTGCTACCAACTGTGCCACTGTGCAGCCAACTTCAATTACATGTCAAAGTAATTTGTGATGTAAATGGGACAAACTTGGTCATATAAAATGAATTAATGAAGACTTTATACATGCTGAATGTTAGTTTTTCTATCTCCATGGACCAATATGGATCACGTAAATGTCTCGGTTAGCGGTAGGACATACCATGCTGAAATTGGACTGCAGTTCAATCTGAAGCCTCTGCACGGTGGTCTTCAGGTCTTTAATCTCCAAGCGGAATACCTCCAGACTGGTTGTTTGTTCTTCTACAACCTTCCCCTCCAACGTCATCTGGGCAGAAAAACAACATTAACTATTATTACTACTCCAGACGCCTCTTGATTAGTTCTTGCTATGTTGAAGATGATTTTACGTCTCACCTTGTTCTGGTACCACTGCTCAAGATCCTTGCAGTTCTTGGCAATAAGAGCCTCGTAGTGCTCCCTGATCTCCGTCATGATCTGACTCAGATCGACTGGAGAAGGAGCGTCGACCTCCACGTTAACCTGGCCGCCCATCTGCTTCCTCGGCAGAGAAATTTCCTGCAGGTGTTCAACAAATAACAAGGTTGAGTGAATGGAAGAAGACAAGAATTAAATGTGAGGAGAGGGGTGAAGCCAAATGCAGCAGAGCAGTTTACTTAAACAGAAATCTAAAACAATATTTCCTCTCTTTTATCGGGTATAAATTATGTACAATTGTGTTGGCACACCATGAAGAGAGAAGTTAGAGTGAAACGTTTTCCTTCAGTAAACAGCTGCTGCTGAGACAATGGATAATTGAGAACTCAATTAATGTAACCCAAATTAACTAAAATACTTCAGGTTTTTTTCTGTTGTCTTTAAACATGGTGTAGACCAGAAGTACCCAACTCTAAATCTAAATCATGTAACTTCTAGATGAAGAACACCCAAATCAAAAAGTTCAATTACCTCATCAATAAATCAAGCCATCAAGTTTTGCAGAGGTCTGGAAATGAGACATTCTACTGATTTTATGTGTCAGCCACAAACATGGACACAATGACAAGCTGACACATCAATAAACCTTAAAGCTGCTCTGCAAGGGACGTAATTTTCTCTGCAGCTTTACCTCCTCATGGTTCTTCTTCAAAATGATGAGTTCCTCCTTCAGAGACTCGCACTGACTCTCCAGACTCATTTTCTTCAGAGTGAGATCATCCAAAACGCTCTTCAGTCCAGCGATGTCACCCTCTACCGCCTGCCTCATGCTTAGCTCGGTCTCATATCTGATAAGGAAGGCAGAACAGGTCAGAGAGGTTTCAGGACATGCTTACGAGCAGAGGTTTTCTGATTGCGATGCATGAGTGAAATGTTACAACAGAAGATGGTAGTAAACACTTAGAGAAAACACTCACTTCATTTTAAAGTCATCAGCAGCCAGTTGTGAACTGTCAATCCCCAAGTAGATCCTAGCGTTGAGTGTGGTGGCATCTCGGATCTGAGGATGATCAGATTACCTTATTAAAAAGGTAATAAACACCTTTTTACAATTGAACAGAGTTATAATCCAAAGCTTGTAAATTTCAGACTAACAAAGGTTGCAACGTTCTGGGTGTTTTCTTCTTACCTTTTCCTGCAGATCTTTGATGGTGGCCATGTAGGCACTGTGATCATGGCTGATCACAGTTTTGTTTGAGTACCACTCTGCAATCTGCTTTTCCAGCTGTTCGTTCTCCTTCTCCATTGAATTAACTTTCTTAAGGTAGGAGGCCAGACGGTTGTTCAGGTCCTGAAGCATGGCCTTCTCGTTGGCATCAACGTGGAGATCGAGATCATTGGTGTTGATGGCTCCTGAACGGGACAAGTAGTCAATCTGGCCTATGGAGATGCGGGTGCCAGAACCCCCTGCTCCACCGTAGACGCTCATGGTCTTCTGACCGACAGGTTTCTTGCCGAAGGATCTGGAGGAGAAAGACATCTTGGAGAGTTTTGGATCTGAACCAGCAAGAACAACTGGAGATGATCTGCAGTACAAAACACCACCAGGGCTCCCTGGTTATATAGCAGCAAAGTGGGAAGGGCCTGGACATTCAGGTGAAACGAGGAATGCTGCTGACAGATAATATCCTGCACTTTGCTATGCAAAGTTTTCATCAACAATAGTGGGGGAGCTGATTTCTATCTTTTCAAGTTAAACTTGTGGATCCACATTTTGTTTGGTTTCTTAATGAAAAGGCGGAAAGACATCATGCTTTATGTATTTTGAGCACCGGCTCGGCTCTGTAGCAGGTTGGGTGGTGGTGGTGGGGGTATAGCGCCCTGCCTATGCCTATGCCATGTGCGACCTAACTTCTGCGACCTGTTTTTCTGAGATAAAAGAAGAAGAGAGAGCTGAACTATTGTTTTATAGCCTGTTATTGTGATTAAGGCACCTTAGGCAACCTTAAATGCAGTAAAAATCAGACAGCTATATCTACAAACTGCTCACCTGGCTGGAGAGCAGCAGCAGCAACACCGTCGGTTAACGAGGCTTTCCATTCTCTCCGCTACAACAACTCATTCCTCACTGCTCCATCGAGCTGCCACTGAATATTGAAATCCGAAGCAAAGAAAAGCCGGCATCTTTGTTCACCGCTTGTTTTTATCTTCCATCGCCTCCGTGTTGCAGCGAGTTTGAAATGTTGCGCCTTCCTTTTTCTTCTCTCTTTGCTGCGCCGTCTGACCACGCCCGCAGCCAATCAGTGAGCAGCAGCGAAGCTTGCGTCACCCGCCAAAGCAGGGACCTAAAAAGCAGGGCCAGCCCCGAAAAAAAGCCGGTGGAAAAGCTGGTAAGGCGAGCCGAGCCGAGCCGAGCCGAACCGAACCGGTGGAAAAGGGGCATAAGAGTCTTGGGACAAATCTGAGATGACCATTAATTTTATGTCTGTCAAACCATTTCTGTGTGGAATTGACCATCTTTAGGCTCACTATCCTGCTGAATTATCACAAATGTTCATATTTTTGTCCAACTTTGTTTTCAATCTAAAATGTCATGGCATTCCAAAACATCATTACTTTTCACAAAGTTTGCAGGAAGAAGAAATGACCCACAGCTACACAACTCCTACACTATGCTTACAGTAACAGTACATATTCACTTTTTGTTACACACCAGACGCACCAGGAGAATTTGTTGATGAAAATCAAATTCTCGTACTCATCTGACCGTGATTGGGTTGATTTTATGTATTGATTTTTACAGAGACTCTTTGTTGAACTCCATGTGAGCTTTGGACATTTTTTTTTTTTTTTTACTCGCTTCCTGTTCAATGTTTGCAGTGAGAAGATAAATTCAACATCCCTCTGACTGCTCAAATCAGCTAATTTAAGCAGAGCTATTTCCTGACATGTGAAGATCGCACAATAATCCACAAAGAAATATCTTTGTTAGATTTTAAAAATAAATGTTTAACAAGGATATTGAAGACTAAGGACATTAAACTGGCCAGTCGCATTTCAGATCTGCATTTCAAACTGTTGACCACATTGCTCTTTTACACAGGGTTAGTTTGTCGTAGGTATCAAATGGACATTTTAGGCTGTTTTAGATTATTTTATTTCAGGTCGTTCATGTTAATAATAAATCTTTAATCTAAATCAAGTAGGGCTCAGCGCTGGGTCCATTTCTATTAACTTTACATAAACGCACATATAAAATAATGTGAAAGTACTCTACACCAAAAGGTAGGTTTTGATTTTTTCTTATTATAACTGGCTATACTAATTCATAGATTGTGAAAAATAATTTATTAAGTAAGTTCATGACACTGGGTTGCAGTTGTGACACTGCAACCCAAATTTGAGAAGATCTGCAGCAAACAGCAGGCTCACCCCAGCCACTGACAAGATGGGAGGATTAAAGTCATTTTTGCACAACAAACCTTTATTTTAATTTCCTTTCCTCTCAGGGAGATGTTCATGTTTTAACCCCGTTTTGCACAGAGCCTTTTTTTTAATGTATTGATGATAGCAAAGTTGAATATTGTTACAAATAAAAAAAAAAAGAAATATGTTTGAAGTAACACTGACAGCAAAGAATACTCTTCTACAGTATAGAACTAAAAAAAAAAAAAAAAACAGTAACACAAAAGTGTTTCACTGTAAAGATGGTTTGTAGTGCGTTTTGTTGCAACCTGAAGTGTGAAATAAACTTCCGTGGCGTTTGTAAACAAAATATGTGCACAGGTTGAACGATGTGTGTGCCCGGTTTTTTGGGGGGATTTTGTTGTACTCCATAGGGGGCCCCAGAAGAAACTCTTTGGGAACCGCTGTTCTAAGAGCACAAGCAGGGTCAATCTCCTTGTCCCCATAAATTTCTTCAGCCAATCAAATGCTGCAGCATTTGTTTCTCTCCCCAGCTTCCTTTTAACTACTGAATTGAAATTCTTCTTCATACAAAACACGTTTCGAAGAGGCCATTTTGCTCTGAAGCTGGAGATTTATTTGTGGTTTTTCCGTTTCTAGAACTGCTTTTCCACAGCATAGCCAGGATATTTGGCTGTGTTGCTTTTGCCAGCAACCAAACTGAACAGGCTGAAGCCACAAATAACAGCTTAAAGAATGTTTTATCTCCACTTATACACTGGTTTCTGATCATTAGAGACCGTTTAAGCTATTTTCATTGTTGCTACATTTTTTATTTTCCAAATTCCAAATGTCACATAATTCTTCTGATTTTTTTATTTTTTTTAAATAAATATTAGATGGGTTTTATAATATGTTTCGCCCACCAGCTCCCAAAAATGATGGAACAAGACATTGCTGAAGTTTTAATTTCAGCAATGTGGTAAAGGAATATTCATTAGAAAAAAACTTGATCAATAGTCTGTTACTCTGAAAAACTGGATTATCCAAGTTGTGATCACTGATACTGGGTCCAGTTTTAAAAACAAAAGTGAGGAGATTAAAAGACCAAAAATCTTTTAAGAGTTTTTATATCTGATAGTAATTAAAAAACCAAAACAATCAAGGAGTTAGACAAAAATATGTTGGGCTGCTAACGAGTACAAGGAGTCATGCAAATATGCTCAGGCTTTCGTCTTTTATATAACAGAATACCCATGTGGAAAGTTATACTTTCTACATCTTCAACTTTAATTGTCCCACGATTATCCAGATGTGGAAAATGATTAAGTCAGTTTTCACATTCATAGGTTTTACAGAGATATGCTGTTACTCAATGAAAATCTAAACCTAGGAATGATATCAGAAATCATTATTTGTGAACAAAGATCTGTGAGAATCTGTTGGAGAAACGAACGTGACACCTTTGCCCTCTGACTCAAATAGGTTTGGTTTTGTTTCATATTTCTCCTTTCATTCTCTAAGAGTTTATTGAACCTAGTGGTGTTGCTTCTCCAAGGGACCACAGCACAGTGATTATTAGAAATGTAAAAGCTTCCTAGTAACATTACGGAACAATTGTAGCCTCCGATGAAGTAAATGAATAATAAATATGAAAATATCAACATTATCTAATAGCCAGTGGAGAGTTTTCCTGATTGATGTTGAACGCATCTCAGAAACTCAGTCTCTTTAGTAAGCATTTGCACTGAAACCGGGTTTTGCAGTCACTCCCTCCTCTTTCTGAAGCCTCGGTGTCACTTCAGTTAGTTGGCCCGATCACCTTGACAAGCTTGTCTCACAGCAACCGTATTTTCTTTCAACTTGTTTACTTAAAAAATTCTCCTAGCTTCTACGCTACAAAATGTTGCGCCATCTAAATGCTCTAAAAATACCAACAGCCTCGGGAGCTACAGAGGGTTGTGTTGCAAACACGCAACATAAAAAACCTGTTTGCAGGTGGAGTTATCAGACACCTTTCATTAATGTTATTCCGAAACAAAATTAATCAATGCTTATCCTATGAAGAACAACAGAAATTCTGTTTAGGTTACTTCCTTTCCAATCTCCTTCAGTGCAACACATTTCAATCAGTTGCTTATATCTTAAACCCCATGTTTCAGATTTACTTCTGTTCAGTTTCCTAACCTGGTTAAAACGGCAATGACGGGAAAAAACAGCTACCCATCTACAGAGAGGAACTAGCTGAAACAGGCTGAGAGTGGACGGCTATTTGCTTCAGCTGGCTGGAGGGTTGACTGGACAGGAAACATCTGAGTGTGCAAAGGAGGCACTTTGGGAAAATACTCAAACCACCTTAACTATTTCATATTTATCCCATGACAACCACTTTGATGTCTTTCATTGGGATTTCATGTGATAGAACAGCAGAAATATGTTAGTGTTAGGTGGACAGAAAATGATATATTGCTTAACATGCATTGCTACCTAGTCGCTTTTAAACTGATTAAATCCAGTTCAACCAAATTCTCTCAGATGTTTCCTAGTTAGCTTACCGAGTCACTTATGTGTAATCTCAGAAGTTTGTTGGGGAAAATTAGAGAACAAGCATCATCGTGAAGACCGAAGAACACAGCAGAATGTTGTGGAGAGGTTTAAATTAGAGTTAAAATCTCTTAATCTTACATTTCAAAATGGATTATGGTACAACTGCTAAGCTCTGGGATTTAGCATAAATAGGAGAAACAGTCACAGTAACTCTCGAGGAGCTGCAGGGTTCCCAGCTCGAGTGGAAAAATATCATGACAAAACAATTATTAGTTTTCCACCTCACAAATCCTTATGGAAGAGTAGCAAGAGAAAAGTCATCACTGAAAGAAAGCCACAGCAGGTCCTGTTTATACATCCAGGGAAATGTGATTAGCCTTTTTTTTTTTTCTTAACAAATCCTTATATCCAAAGGTAGAATATGAAGAAAAACTACTGTGTACATTTGTATCCACTGATTTCTGTCGGCAGTTCTCCAACGTATCTCATATTCTGTCATCCACAAGGGGGTGCTGTAGCTCCCTGAACCACTGGTGGTCTGCGGGCGCCCCCTAGTGGTCCGCGAGGTACTACATGTAAACGACCGTTTATTTGTCGTGACGTCAGCTCAAAGGGCTCAGAGCTAGCTTACACAAAAGATTGTGTTAAAAATAATGATGGAAAACTGGCTTAAAACCGAGTCACTCCAAGGAAAAGCTGCAGATACCAGTGGAAAGAAAACAACTCCAGGGATATTATATGATCAGAGGAAGCTACGTCATAGCTGCTGAGAGTTGATGTGTCGTTCACTAGCGACTGGATTCCTTTGAACAGTTCTATGCGGTAGGAATCGCTCCAGGTAGTCAGAACTGTTCTTTGCTTTTTCTGACTTTGCTTGCTAATGAATGATGCTCTTCTTTTAGGTCAACAGCAATTGTTCTTTTTATTTGATTTTAAAAAAATCTATTAAATTAAATTGAATAAATACAATAAATAAATACAGTTGATAGAAATGGGTGGCTTATTTTTTATATTTAATGGGCCAGAAAATGATTTTTTTGTTCCTGTTAAAGCAAGTCAAGCCTAATTTTCTTTAATTGTGCGTCTAAATCACAAATATTAAAGAACAACTTCTGTTTTTATTTCTATGTATTTGACATCATTGGAAAGCTTTCAGAAACTGTAAAAAAACTGAAAATGCCCAAGTAGAGCTGTTCATGGCTTTGTCTTGGCCAGTCACATTTACCAAACAGCGCCACTCTAATCACTAGGATGAACAAAGAAATCAATCAGTGAGTTAAGAGACTAATATTTTCATTTCACGTTGCATCATATATGAAGGTGTCTTATTGCAGGGACAGTGTTTGTTAAATGGGTAAGTGGTCTTCAGCCTGAAAAGGTACAAGATACACTGTGTAATGCAGTTAAAAATGAAATCAAAAACAGATTTCTTTTTATTGTTAAGAACAATGTGTATTGAGATAAATCCAGAAAGCCATCAATTTCATTAGGATAAAATTGATGGCTTTCTGTTGCCCTTATGGCCTTTTTCTGCTTGGAGGGATCATCTCATTGTTTTGGATTCTGTCATCATCGCCTTTTAGAGTTACTATAGAGAGAAGTGCTTACATAAAAGGTATGTGCAACATCTGACAAGTCACTTAGTGCAAACATGAATTTGACTTATCTGGTGGGGAATCTGCAGTAGTACTCCAGGGTGCTGTGGTACTTTAACGAACTACATTTTTGCTTATCTGTGCAAAAATAGCAGCCTTAGCTAAGTTGAGCGGGGAAAACAATATGTTTAAAATAACAGATAAAAAGGAGAAAGTTGTGCTAAGAGTCCCTCCTGCTGACATGACGATCAAATTTCCACATCACTTGGATTATTGAGAAGCGCTCATGGAGAGGTGAGTGTGAGAACATATACCTTACCAGTTAAAACATAAACAAAACATGAATTCATAGGTTGTAAGGCACTATCGATTTAAATCCATATTTAGATGGTATAATTCATTCTTGAGGAATCAGCTCCACTTAAAGCTACTAAATCATTTGGGAGTTTAATGGCACAACTCCTGTTTTGATCCTCAATTTTTTATGTAAAAGGAAAGTCAAAGAAAATGTGCAATCCTTTAAAGTAAATTTAATTCCAGTCTAAAATCTTAAAAACTACAGAAGCATAGAAGGTGAATATATATATATTTTTTTTTTATGTTCTGCCTTTGATGCATTTTGTATCACAGTTTGCACAAGAAGGAACTGCCCGACCAGCATTCTTTAAGTGCAAATAAAGCCTTCACTCATCACTGTATCTGGCCTCACCCTGCTTATCAGTTTGATGGCTGAACAAATAGCTTCTGACATCTGTACAGTGACAAGAAACTAAGCATTGTAAAACGAAATGCTGAGCAAAAAAAGAAAAACAAAACACCACAGGCAAAAATAAGAGCTACAATGAGTATAAACTCATAAAAACACATAAATGAAATATACTTTTGGTTTAGAGGGTTTTTAAATTTGGCTGTGAAAAGTTGAATACTGTAGAAACAGAGAGGAAACAACAATAAAAGCGAGCAATTTATGGGCCTTTATCGTTTTACGCTGACACATGAATGCAGAAATGTATCTCCTGAATGTTTCCACAACTTCACTAAGTTCTTAACGATTTAAAAATGTTCAGAACCCAGATGATTTCACCAAGAGAGTTTAAAGACTCTTCTCTGTGTGTAATGCTTGCATTTTTAAATGATTAAGGGAATAATAATTTCATACATGTTCTTCGCCTCATCAAGGAGTTTTTGTAAGCGCCGGTCAGCACTGTGGATTGATATCAGAAGGGAATATTATGACCTACAGGTTTAAATGAGTCTAAATCATGCATTTATTCCAACTAAAAACAGTTTTTTATTTTGATAAGTGAAAATGCTTTCGCAAAACTTTTGATTTCGCTTACCGACAGCAAACTAACACATTGACAATAGCAACTGCCGCAGTTGTTGCAGTGAAAACTGGTTTTCAGACAGCGTTAGGTGAATAGGAGCTGCTGGATATTTGTACTTCTTTTTACAATGAAAGCAAAAACCACCAGTATTAAAATATTTCCTTTTTAGAAAGATTTCATTTCTTCCGTTTAGTAAAAATGTTGCTATACTTTAAAAAAAGTTTGTATATCTGTGTCACTGCAAAATGTGTGTTAATAGTCTCTATAATCACCTTTCATATAAATGTTAACATCTCCAATCTAAGCTGTTCACACACCAAAAAAATGAAACTTATGTTGAACTTTTTTATTGCTAAAGCTTGTGTGTTACCCTTTGATAATAAGCAGTGGAAGCAAAAAGTGTGGCTGGTGGGAATATTACAGCTGATGAGCAACTTTAAACTTGAAAGCGCCTTTTTCAAAATCAAATTCAACCAGATTAGATTTTGGTTTAGTTCTAAAAACTTTCTTAAAGATGTTTCTCAAAGCCTGCATGTCCAAAATAGCTGCAGCTGCCATGTCCTTCAACTCTGGGTCCACTTTTCACAGAGGTGAAACTGTCTCTGGCATGTGTCAATTCTGCCACTACACGAGCAGCTGGAAGACCAAAATATTTTTAATATATATTTATTGTAAAGCAGTGATTTGAGTTTGCCATTGATGAAAAAAACAAACATGTTTGTACCTTTACCATGCCCTTTAGGATCAAGACAAAGAGGATTTACGAGTTTGGCTTGTTGGTGGACAAATGAACCCCAACCCCGTGATCGCCACACCCATGGCAAAGAAGGGATTAGACAGAAGAGTGTGGGGTAATCTGTCAGCAGCATTCCTCCTTTCACCTGAATGTCCAGGCCCTTCCCACTTTGCTATATAACCAGGGAGCCCTGGTGGTGTTTCGTACTGCAGATCATCTCCAGTTGTTCTTGCTGGTTCAGATCCAAAACTCTCCAAGATGTCTTTCTCCTCCAGATCCTTCGGCAAGAAACCTGTCGGTCAGAAGACCATGAGCGTCTACGGTGGAGCAGGGGGTTCTGGCACCCGCATCTCCATAGGCCAGATTGACTACTTGTCCCGTACAGGAGCCATCAACACCAATGATCTCGATCTCCACGTTGATGCCAACGAGAAGGCCATGCTTCAGAACCTGAACGACCGTCTGGCCTCCTACCTTAAGAAAGTTCATTTAAAGGAGAAGGAGAACGAACGGCTGGAAAAGCAGATCGCAGAGTGGTACTCAAACAAAATTGTGATCAGCCATGATTACAGTGCCTACATGGCCACCATCGAAGATCTGCAGAACAAGGTAAGAAGAAAACATCCAGAAGGCTGCAACCCTTGTTAGTCTGATGTAACCAATATAATGTTCTGTGTTTGATGAGGAAACTTTCCACATGTGTCTGTGAAGGTGCCACGTTTTAAGATTGTTAGATGTCTTTCAAAGTGTGCGGTTAAGAAATTTTAATTACTATCATAACAAATTCAGGCCTCATTGGAGGGTTGATTTTCACAGTGACTCATTTATCAGTCCTTGTTTAATGGCTGATTTTAATCATGAATTAAGTTCTAAATTCATGATTAAATGAATTTAAACTTTATTTTAAAAGTTAAGTCAATATAATCAAACCATATTTGTGCATGAAGCACAATATTTTTTCTACTCTGTCATCAAGTAACATTAAAAGAAAATAAGATATGCTCACCTTTATTGAACAGCAGCCCTGATTTTTTTTTTTCCATCCTCAGATTCGAGAAGCCACCATTGTCAACGCAAGGATCTACTTGGAAATTGACAATTCAAAACTGGCTGCTGACGACTTTAAAATGAAGTGAGTGTTTTCTCTAAGCGTTTACTCCCAGCTCCTGCTGTGACATTTCGCTAATGCATCACAACGTGAACTCATGCCCTACAGAAAACTTCTTCTGCCTTAAGCCTCTCTGACCTGTTCTGCCCTTCCTTATCAGATATGAGACCGAGCTAAGCATGAGGCAGGCGGTAGAGGGTGACATCGCTGGACTGAAGAGAGTTTTGGATGATCTCACTATATGCAAAATGGATCTGGAGGGTCAGCAGGAGACTCTGAAGGAGGAGCTCATCATGCTAAAGAAGAACCACGAGGAGGTAAAGCTGCAGAGAAAACCGAGAGCCTGTGACAAAGAAACAAGTTTGACAACTTTGGGGTGCCTGACAAGTCAACATGTCTGTCCACGCTAGGCCTAAACAGACGCTGGACTGGCCCGATCCGACTTTGATTAATTAACGCTGGTTGTAAATCATCTATCCGCAGCTATTTACTTTACTAGTAACCTTAGTTTGACTCATATTTCTGTTGTGTGCTAAAGATAAAACACATTACTTCTTCCTCACCCCAGATAAAACAGATGGAATATTACTTTAGGTTGCATTTAAATGAAAGACCTGGCGGCATTTTTGTTTTTCCTGGGTCTGCCCTTTGCTCTCTTCTCATTCCCATATGTTGTTCTCTTCCTGTAAGATTATTTAATTCTCCTTCAGGACTTGGCTCAGCTAAGGAAGCAGATGACCGGCCAGGTTAACGTGGAGGTCGACGCTGGTTCTCAAGTTGACCTGAACCGGATCATGACGGAGATCAGGGAGCACTACGAGGCTCTTATTGCCAAGAACCGCAAGGATCTTGAG
>CAEFZX010004562.1:0-10212 GCA_903066825.1 Alfaro cultratus | reverse complement strand
GACATAAAATCAACAACTCACCGTCGAGTGGTTGTCCTAAATACATCCAATGTGATGCTTCAGCTGTTTCAATTTGAGTCGATTTAGCAATATTCTTCGGCGATTAGGGAAAACGCCAAGACAAGCAGCTAGCGACAGCAGCACAGCAATGGAGCAGATCAGAGCGCACCTCTGACCCGGAACTTAAAGTTGTGCTGTTCCGTTTGACCCGCCAAAATAAAATACATGATTATTTTGTGCAGGTTACAACCGCAATTGCAAAATTGTGCTTTTTCTACATTAGCATCATATTGACAATGTTTTGAGCACATTTGCAATGGAAACACAGCTACTCTGTGGTGTTTTTTCCTCTCCACTGATCAATCCTACTAGGGTTTGGCCCAGCAGGCAGCTGTCTTTGCACCTGAGCTCCCCCCCCTCATTAGGCTGCATTCATTTAAGGAACTGCCAGACAACCTCCAATCGCCGAGTGTCAACCCACACCTAGTTCTCTCTGAGATCCTGTTTCCATGACTTTAGGACTCATCCAATGTTTTCTGTGCTTCCTAAAGTTCCCAAGTCAAGATTCCAGTCCGCTCTGGTGGAAGCGATAATACTTTCAGTAGGTTCCATTTCTGTATTGTTTTCTATTGGTTTTATTTGTAGACTTTAATTTATTGTGCGCCATCATAATTTGAATTGGCAAAAGAGGAAGTACATATATCTATCTGTGTGTCATGAATCTATAGAATGAGTTTTAATTCAAAAATCATATTAAAAAATGCTTTATGGATTCCAAAGGGAAATTAAATGTTACTGTAATTCATATTAACCAAGATTCTTTGAAGAGTTGCAGTAGATGCTAATGGCTGCTGCCAGGAAGGCTCTCCTATAGCAGTCTGTATTACAGTGACTGTGAAGAAACCTCTGACTGAAGACGATGCCTGCTATGATCAACGGGCGATGTGCTCCTGCTCTGCATCCACAACCCCTCCATTACGACTCATCTTGGGAGTCGTGGCTTGAGCTGAGGTGTTATTTCAGCTTTAACTTTTCAGAAAAAAAAAAAAAATGTCGTAATCATTCCGACGCATTTTGCACCAAATCCTTTTCATTAGGTTTTTAAGAAACAGTGGATGGAAAAAAAAAAGAAAAAAAGAAGAGACTGGCCTAAATAAACGGAGCAGATGTGACAAAGAGAACTACACTTAACGTTTGTCGTAGACGGGCAGAAGGTAGAATAATCCCAAACGAAGCCCTCTGAGTGGTGGTCAGGATTAATGGGGTTTTTTTTGTTTTTCTGCCTGGTTTCAAACTGTGTTCTGGCAGCAGGTTTTAGGAAAAGGTGAAACTTGAAACTGGATGAGATTATTTCCATATTGCTATTCTCCCTCCCCATCTTTAATCTCCTGACAGAAACCTCCAGATAACAGATTTATCTGGGATAAGGTCCATGTTGCTGCGCGGTCTTCCCCCTCCTCCTCTGGGGGAGGCAGACCGGGGGGTGGCGAGTGGTAATCCGCCTCTCTGTACAACAGCGATGTTAAACAATGCTAGCAGATGTGTTTAGAAGCCTGTGGAATTGAGGACGGGCCTTCCAGAAAGGTGGTCCTAATCTCTGCACTTTATCGGACGCTCTCTCTCTCCCCATCGCAGTGCCGGGACATTAACCTGTTGTCTCGGGCGATTAGAGTCCAGCGGTTAGACGTGCCATCGGACGTGCGCGTTAGAGCTCGATCATGCGTGTGTGTAATAATACATTTTAATGGCAGTAAAAATACATTCCCGTTCGGGAGACCAAATCGATATGGAGCGCGGGGGTGTTTCATGCTTCAGCTCACTGCAGACGGGTCAATAGCAAAAAAATATATAAAAAAATAGTGCATCAAGACTCAGCGAGAGAGAGGGAGCTCTTTGCAATTACAATTCATTATTATTCCATTAGGATCCATAGAGGAACACTTCTGTCGATAAAAAAGGGAGAGGCGAGCGGCAGCTGCGGGCCAACTCCGGCCGCTACACTGAGGAATGTTGTTCATCATTCCATGTGGAAAACACCTTCATCCCAATCCAACGCGTTAATCTTGCTTTTTAAAAGAGGTTAAAGGGCACGGCTTTGCTGATTAGCCCCACTCTGCTGTAGTGGAGATGCAGCTATGCTGATAGTGGCGTTAGCACCTGCAGCAGGGCATTAGGGGCGATTAGGGTCGGCCTAGTCGGCACATTAAACCCTCCTTGCTATTTTAGAGTCCTGCAGGAGGCCTGGCAGCGCTCTGACCGCTGAGGAAGACTTGGAGTGGTCAGGATGCAAACAGGCTAACGGGTCAGGGTGAGGTCTGGGAGAGAGGAAGCTGTCTGTGTCAAGAGCCATTCGAGGATAATGTGGTTGAATGGTGGTTAAGGTTAACGAACCTAGCAGGGGATTTTATCACAAACCAAAATGCACCCAAGGAGGACATCGTTCTCCGTTAAAGGAATAGTTATTCATTTTTAAGGAGCGTCTATGGAAGTTGTCCATAGACTTGTAGATAACTCCCCTATAGTCTTTATTTAGCAAAAATACAGAGGCGTTCTTCCAGGATGCTAAAGCTAAGAGTGCATTCACACCACCTCCGTTTAGTTCACGTTAATCAAACTCTGGTTTGTTTGTCTAGAAATTCCGGTTCGTTTTGGGAGGTTAGAATGCATAATAAAACTATGCTATGTCTAAAAACTTATAGATCTCAGTTCAGTTGAAGTGAACTGGTGCAGTTTGAATGAATGAATGAATGAATGAATGAATGAATCCAAAAACAGAAGGTGGAGCATCGCATGGGGGCATTCTGGGTGAATACAACCAAAACAAACACGAGGCGCAAGCGGCAGAAACAGCTTGTGGTCTTTTGACAACTGCTAAAATCTAACTACTCCATTTTTGTTTCTGTTTCGTGAAGAAGGCAGTCGCCCTTTTTCAAAACTAATTGAAAGCGTGCGTCATTTTTTGCATTTATTTTCAAAATTATGAGCTACTTTGTGTTGGTTCTCACATAAAATCCGAGTCCAATCCACTTAAGTTTGTTATGACAGATGGAGATGAACTGACTAAGGCTGCTGCTGGTTGCCTCACTACCGTCAACATGAAGGACTAATTCCCTGTACGCGTGAAAAGGCTCACTAACAAAACTTCGTCATAACCTACAGACTTTCCTAATTGAAAGAGCTACTCGACCCAGCAGACCACGACCCGCATTTCATGCCTCACAATAACCTCGTTGCAACTACAACAGGAAGAGGGTCAAACGAGCACGTTGCTCATTAAAACCAAAAGCACAAACGCAAGAAAAGCCCTGAGGAGGGAAGGGGGCACACAAAAGAAATGAACACACACACACACCTCCAAGAGCAGCATAAGCAGAGCTTATCCTTTCTAGGAGAGCTCTGATCTGATCTGGCACCTAACTCTGATCCCCGGTCGCCCTGTGGGTCAAACGCACGCTCTCTCTCTCGCTCTTTCTCTCTCTCTCTCTCTCTCGCTCTCCCTGGCCGGCATGTGGGTCAATGACAGGTGGGGACGGCGCTGGGCGAGCAGCAGGTGCGGCGCTCTGATGAAGGTGTGGCTCTGGCAGGACTCCTTGGCCCAGCGGGCCTCCGAACCGGGGAGAACAAACAGCACGTCGAGACAAATCGCAGGGCAGTCGCTTAGACGCCACTTCATCACCTGCTTTATGACAGGTCCAGATGAGGGGCCATCAGGAGGAGTCGCCTCAAAATGGTTTACAGTTGGCACTTCAAAAATAGAGAAATGTGATTTTTGTTCGTTTACGTCGTAGACTAATTAGTCTCCAGGCTCGAGATATTAACAGAACAAAGCATAGCTACAAACAAACCAAAATATGGCCCTCTGAGAACAATGGGCCTATGAAGACAATGAAGGAGCTGCAAAATCTGTCAACTGGACGGTAATTAGTCTCTCTGGATGAAAGATTGGCCAAAAGAAAGCCATTGCTGAAAGAAATGAGCCACATGAAGTCATGTACAGCCTATCACAAGGCAAAATACACAGCAGGTGGAAGGAGGTACACTGATGAGATCACCCTGAGCACATAGTGGTAGGGGTATGTAAAAATCGACTATTTTTGACCTTTACCTCACATTACAATGTTATTTACTCTTCAAACATACCTGCAGTGTTGCTCTGATTCTTTCATGCATGTTTGAGAAATCCTTTAGTCTCCCATGGCAAATGGGAGACTAAACGCAAAACGCCTGGTTGGACCACGTTTCCGCCTCACAGAGCATCCCTCTCCTGCCAACTCCCCCACTCAGCTCCTTCAGACTAGCCAGCAGCAATTAGCAGACACATGGGGAAACAACAGCACATCTGCCGAACTAGAGCTGCGCTGGTAAAAAAATGTTGATATATGAGTGACGCTACGATGACTTGCTGAAGGCGAAGTTTAAGAAAGAGCAGGAGTTTTTAAATTGACAGAGATATTAAACCACGAAGGCAAATTTCTTTTAAGTCGTATTTTTTATGTGGCATTTTTTACAACAGCTAAAATTAACAGAGTTACTTGATTGTGCTATAAAATGGCAATATGTACCTGGAAAATACATAACACTTTCCCTTTCATTTGTTGATTAGACCATTCAAGTATCTCATGGGAAAATGTTTTAGCGTTTCCAAAGAGAAAAAAAATGTTTTCATCTGAGCCAAGGAGGCACTATCTTTGCAGAGGCGATAATTGAAGCAAGCAATCGAAGTATTTCTTTGCATGTTCAAAGTAATAAAAAAAAATAAATCAGTAACAGAATTTACAGTGGAAACAATGTTTCTTATATAAAAACAGATTTGTACAGCAGAAGTACTTATGTATTGATAAACAGTGTTCTTGTGGCTTATTAACAGTGTCTTAAACATTGTTTTTCAGCAGTTTCTGTTCAAATCTCGCTGCAAACGAGGCAGGAAACAAACCCCTGAACAGACTCCTGGTGCTTAAGGTGAACTTTGGCCGAACAGGCGTGTTTCCTTCTTGGGGAAACTGGACCGTTTCCCATCCATTATCTCAACAACCAGCCCAACTTCGAATGTTCATCCGTTTATTAGCCTTTTCACACACCCTCCAGTAGGCTTAGGTATCGTCTACCTTTCGATCTCTGTTCTAATTTGACATGTTCCCAAAGAAGGAAAACTTTATCAAACGGCAGCATGAGCTTTTATCTGATTAGAATGACAGAGGAATCTCATAACGGTTTCAGCAATGCTTCTCGGATGTGTTGATTTCATCTCTTTGTGTTGAGATTTATGACGGAGTCAGGCGTGTTTCTTTAGTTCGCGGCCGCGACCGGCTCACAGGTGTAAGGTCCTCCGCTGAGTGACGGATGGCTGTAATTTAAGCCTGATTATATATCCCATCTATTTATCTCTAATTCGATTGTCACCACAGGCAGGGATGAAGGATTCAGTCAAGCCAGCTGACAAATCTGTTCTCTCGTAAATAGCTCCAACCGCGCTACGACCACCACGACTAAAAACTGACGACACGAACTGGAAAAACCTGCGGAAACAGAAATCAGAACCGTCATGTGACAGGCTGAATACTTTCAAAGCTCTTCATTTCACACATTGTGATGCAGGAGTTTATTAATCATCTTGCACCGTCACCCACCCAAACACACCCCCAGCCCCTCCATGTTGGATAATGAATCACCGTCTCAGCTCTGGCCCTGACCCCGGGGGGTCACGCTTTTATAGACGACCACTTCATCACGGAACAATCTGCTGGGCCACTGCAGACAAAAGACACACAACCTCACCTGATGACCTTGCCCGATGATCCATGGAGGGAGGCTGGGGAGTAAAATAAACAGCAAATAATTGGAAGAGCAATCCATAGCTGTAACGGAAGAAAGTTGGAAAGTCATAAATGTCACATTGTAGGAGAAAAAGGACACAAGCTATCGGTGGGAACCACGTTTTCTGTTTTGGTTTTGGTGGAAACAAGAAACATGTTGGTGCCCAATCAAGTTCCAACTACCCAATCAGGCTGCAACTACGCATGTTGTGTTGCAAAGAATGAGTGACAAGCATTTTAGTGAGTGCAACAGTAGATTTACTAATCTGTACGACTATTGTGTTGCTATGGGAGATAACTGAGGCTAAAGCAACAGAAAATGGTAGCAAGTACAGAAATCAATGAAATAAACATTATGTATAATAAATATAGTGGTTTAAATTCTGAAATCAATCATCATTCCTGTCAGTGCTTTTTTCACTCTATGCACCCATGTTAGCATCCATCATGACTGGGATTGTCAGACTTATTTTCTGGGTCAAATGTATAAGACTGAACTCCTTATAACTCAAATTGTGCCTCTGTCTGATTTTTGTTATGTGGGGGGAAAAAAAGTAACAGGAATGGATGAAAAGTCTGCAGAAATACTTGCTGGACTCTGTCAAAAGTTGCTTGGTCCATAAGGTTAGCAACAGCCAACAAATCAACTTTAAAATTGATTCTGTTTGTCAGGTCTCATTGTTCTGTGCATCTATGTTTGGCCCCTATGACCCTGGGTTACAGCACATGACCCCTAGTGTTCACAATGGAGAAAAACTACTGCTGTTTTTCTTCACTGTGCCGTAGTCTGCAATTGTTCTTCTTCTGCACTTGCGGTTCACTTTGGGGTTGTACAGTAAAACTTTCACACAGAAGTCTGATTTGGGTCACATTTAATTAGCAGTAAGAACCACCAGGCAAGAAAAATTGTATTTGAGCAAAAAACAAACAAAAAAACTAAATAGCGATTGAGCTGTGTGAGCGTAGCCTTATTTCTACAGTTTGTTCTGTTACTCACGCTAACGCAGAGCAGCTAGCTTAAATGCTAGCCTAATGTTAGCATGCTTTCTTTCTGTTCTGATGCAACATATGTTACATTTGTACCATATTTCCATGTTATTGTCATCATATTGTGTATAGAAAACAGAGAAAAGTCATTCTCCTACTTTATAAACTTTGTTTCAAACTGAACCTGAACACACCGAGAAGGCAGCGTCACATGATATCGGTCATAGTTGACTGTGTGGCATAGTAGACAGAAAAATCCCAGTCAGTAAACCAACTACAACTGAGAATATTCCAGGACTTTTACACTTAACATTGTAAAATACCTTGATCAGGGTTTGAAGTTTCGACTAACACCCCAGGGCAAAGTGCCAACAAAAACACTAATCCCATTTTAAGAACAACTAGTGGATTTCACTTCTTTTGTTTTGAACACTGTATCAGACCACAAAATTATTTTTTTTTTCTCTTAACTTAGGTATGTGAAGCACGCTCGTATAAGATGCAAATTCGGCTTCCTTGTCAAGAAATTGATTGCATCATTATGTAAATGTACCACATTACGAATAAGTCTCGTAGTTTGTGACGGTGGTTTGTTTCTGCCTCAGCAGCAAAAAGGAAAGAGGAGAGGCCAAAAAACACAAAGCGTTATATTAGTTGTTTCTTTTGGGTTTTTTTGTTTTGTTTGTTCTTTTAGAAAATGAGTGGCGGATCCGTTTACTCACCGCAAGACAATGCAGTGGTTTTACAGCACGGGTCGCATCTGCACCGGGATAATGACAGGGGTAGGCCAAATGGAACATAAAGTGCGTGTGTGTGAGTGTGTGTCAGTGTTGGAGAACTAATGAGTCTCCTATGAGCTATTACCCTCACCTTAGCTCCACACTCTGCAATAATAAAAGGCAACATTGCAGATATAACTCCCCTATCAGAGGATTGCATCGCTGCTCTCCTGGTGCAGGTGCTAAAGCAAACACTCATCATATGCATACGAACCTTTTACCTGGATTAAAATCAGCAAACTTGACCGACTTGCCTTTATTTTCTCACCACAACCAAAGAAAAAGTGTCAAACGCCTTCTTGTTGATGAAGTTTGGAGACTTTTGTGAATGATTACTTAATGTGGGCGCGTGCAGAGGGTGGTCTGAGGTCAGGATTAGAAGACAATTGGCAGGTGGACTGCAGAGCCTAAGAATGACTGATTACTAAGCCAATTATGCCATAGGTCTTAGAGTGCAGAGTGTCAGCTGTATGCGATAAGCCCAAGTCCAAATGGCACTAATAACCTTAAACCAATAAGGCCACATAAACATGGGTGTTTATGTGGCCATCTATCATACGCACTGGCACTGTGTTGGCTTTCATGAGGCACAAATCTCTGAGTTTTAGGCACTGGCAAAGACGTTTTCATACTTCCTCACATTATAACCACTAATTATAATATCAAATTAAACTAGGGCTCAAACGATTAATCAAATTAATTGCGATTAATCGAATTAATGGTGATTAATCGGTTCTTAAAATGATCGTCAAGTAATTCAGGAATCAATTAATTGTTAACTGGGTGCACAGAGTCTATAAAAAAGGCCATTTGCTTCAAGAAAGATGCACTCAGAGCATCTTTCTTCATGCTTTAGTTGGGAGAATCAGTCCCAACTAAAGTAAATCTGTACAAAAAAATACTGACAATTTGCATATGAAGGGATGCTATGTTATTGCATTTTGGGCAATAAAATGTTTGTTTTCTTATTTTTTGAAAAATGAACTGAATTATTTGTTTGACACAAAAACAACAAGAAGTCAGTTTTAGTTTTATATACAAGCAAGGAGATAAGCATCAGCTCTGATCTAAACCATTCCATTATATGTTTTTGTGCAACGATTAGCTATTTAGCCCAGTCTAACATGGCGGTGCTACACAAACATGCTTTGGAGGAAGCGCTGCAGCAAATTCATGTGCTAGACCTGCCTAGTCAAAGTGCATACCTGCATCCAAAGACGCAAAGTTCTTGTGGAGGGATGAAGAGGTGCCATATTCTGAAACCATGATCAAACCCAGATCACTTTTTATGGATGCAATTTCAGTGAAATATGTCGGAGTTTATGGTTGTCACGGAACAAAATGTTGTTGTTTTTTAAGTTTAAATGTTATATGTTTGCAAAACTCTGAAAGTCCCATTAGACGAGCGCGACAGAGGCACATGTGAGCGGGTTTGCGCACTCGGTTCATTCAATCCGAGGATTGCCTGATATTACAATAATGGAATTAAAGTCGCCTCGGGCCATGACCCCCCAATGAAACCGAGAGGAGAGGAAGAAGAGGCAGACTGAAGGACAGGAGGAGGAAGAGAGATAGAGAGAGAGAGAGAGAGAGAGAGATGCCTGGATGCGGATCTTCGTGAGATGAGATGAGTAATCCCGCGAAGTGCAAAGACGCGGCAGCTCAGCTCGGATATCGCGGTTTTATTTTCTCTCATCTTGGCAAGTAAGTGATTTTAACAACAACAAAAAACTAGTTTGGCTGATTTACTTTTTGGGGCTCAGTCAACGACAGGAGGGAGGGGGAAAGGGGGGGCTGCTCGGTGCGCTCCAGACGCACAACATGAAGGAGGTAGAGAGTAGCTGAGCGCAATGACAGAGAGCCTCTCCAGGAGTTAGGATGTGAGCTGAACTTCGCGGTAGAATGGCCGGCCATGTGGCACTGACAGCCGAGGGATGGCAGCCTTTTACCACCGCCACCACCACCACTTCAGCCAGCATCACCTCCACCCCCCGAGCACCGACCTGCGGCGGCTCTTCCACCGGCTCACCATCGCCTCCTCTCTGAGCATCATCTGCTTCTCCCTGGTCTACCTCCTCACTGGAGGCTGCGAGTCGGAACTCGCCGAGAACTCTGAAATCAAGCCGTCCGCGCGCGACTTCCTCGCGAGGGCGTCGGGATGGCGGCAGGAGGCGAACGGAACCGACGCGCCGGGGAGCGGCCACGCCGCGTCGGAGGCCAACAGCTCGGGGAAGGAGTGGACGGCCGCGCGCAGGCTGCCCCAGGCTCTCATCATCGGGGTGAAGAAAGGCGGCACGAGGGCTCTGCTGGAGTTCCTGCGGCTCCACCCGGACATCCGAGCTCTGGGGTCCGAGCCGCACTTCTTTGATCGGCATTACGCGCGCGGGCTGGACTGGTACAGGTATGCACGCGCCACACCGGAATCCAGCTTAGTCGCTTTCTTTTATTACGTTTTTATATGCCATATATATGTTTTAAAAAAGTTTGCAGTGCACTTTTTTATCCATAAAAAGATCAGACTAGAACCTAGGGGTATATCTGAGATTTTATTTAAGTGGCAGACGGAGGGGGGCAGGTTTAAATTTGAGTAAAAGTTGTAGACTTTCAGGCGATTCATGTAATAGCTATATATA
>CAEFZX010004561.1:0-12813 GCA_903066825.1 Alfaro cultratus | reverse complement strand
TCATGTTTTTATTGTTGTTTTTATTGTTTTTACTGTTGATTCTATGTTGCACCATGTTTCTGTTTTTTGATATGATGTAAAGCACTTTGAAATGCCTTGCCGCTGAAATGTGCTATACAAATAAAATTTGATTGATTTGATTGATTGATTAAATGATGTACATATTTAGCTTAGCGAATTACAATAAATAATACATGAGAAATTATTAGATTAAAGTTTTTTTTTTTCTCAAATTAATAATAAAAGTACGTGATTATTTACCTCCCCACAGGCTTGCAGTATCAACCTCTTTAGTTCTGACACCGGGCGCAGACTTCTTGACACAACTCTGATCTTCACTGTGGATCCTAACGGAGGAAAACCCGAGAGGGTGAAACTTGCTCTTTTCTTCCCATTGATCTTTATGTTTCATGAAGCAGCAATAGTATCAAAAGTTATCTTACTATAATCCAACCAGTAGTTTGTCATGTTTTGGAATTCAAAGAATCTTTTAATAAAGGTACTCATTTAAATTCTGCCCTGCAGCTGCATGTCCAAGCATTCCTGAAGAAGGATGACTCGGTCGGCTACAGGGTCATGGTGCAGACAGAAGACCACACACTGACTTTCATTCAACAACCAGGTACGATGAAGCAATCAAAGTGGGCTCCATCAGTATTTGCTGTTTCAATTGTGCAAACTGTTCCAACTATTGTTTCATAATGCAAATAAAGTCAGCAGCTCTTTTAAAATGATAATGTTAAGGTAAATTGAGAGTTAATTTTCTCTTGAGTCAGGATGTAAACCAGCGTAGAGATGCCCTTACAACGCAACCCGACCGTTTCATCAGCAGTGAATAGTGTTGTTATTGTTCATTGTTTAGGATCCCCATTAGCTGGGCTTCACACGCCCTCTTTCTGGATCCAACAATAGAAATCATTAAAACAGATTTAGCATACCGATCAATAAAAATATGTAAAGATCATCCAAAATGTTCATACATTTATAAAATGTTCAATAATTATCCATTTCAGTTATAAATGAAATAGTTACTTTGCTCCTAAAAAACTGTTGTAGCTCTGGTCTGATATTCCCCAACTCTAGTCCAGTTAAAATTTCAAATAGGGACCATGCATCTTGTTTTTTAAAAGAGAACGTGTCTGCAAGGTTTAACAAAAATAAAAAAAATCATCCCCCTGTTTGAACAAAGTTTTGATGAGGAAGCCTAATCTTGTTAAAAGATTTCAGCAGCACTGAAGCCTATTCCAGCAGCCATCTGGTGAGAGGTGGGTCCACACATCGCTTGCGGGGCCAACACAAGGACAGCCACTTTCGATTGCAATTTAAAGCAACCATTTAACCCCACATGCATGTTTTTGTACCGGAGGGAAAAGCGGTACCCATCAATGTATACAGAAAGAAAGTCCAAACTCCAAAAAATTAAGGCCACAACCGGGATTTGAACCAGCAAGCTCCTTGCTGTGAGGCAGAAGGTCAATGTGAACAATGAACAAAGAATGTTTTATTGTGTGGAGCTTGAATAGATATAAAAAAAATCAGGATCACACACTGTACTGAAACATTTTTGTCTCCTCCCACTGTTATTCTCTTCCAAGGAGAGTCTTACTCGTGAATAAATTCAGTGTTCATTGTAACTGCATTTTCACAGTGTTCCATTTTCTATTTCTATTTTATAAATAGCATTTATTTTTGCCATATATTTGCTTAGTTAAAAGAAACCAAGTCAGCTCTTAGAACTAGACTATGATTAAATATATTTGCTTTTATAAGAATCTTATTCCGGTGCGATGGCAGTATTTGGGTTGTTAAGAATTGGTAAGTGTATGATCCTTCTAGAACACAAAAGTAAGTAGTGAGCCATTCTTTGCGTCATGATGACGCTAAAGGTATTTTCTGCCTTTTAATCATGATAAATAACGCCAGACCCACACATTCCCAGTGTGTAAATAGTTCTGACCTTTTCCACAAGGGAAAAATAAATACCATGTTGTTGGAAAGCTCTGAACGCTGTGGGCTTTCACAGGGTGTGGAAGGTAGAATGAATGACTGCAGACGAGTAATGAGTCTTGTTTTCCAGGGCGTGTGATGTGGACCAGAGAGGAAGCCTTGTCAGACGTGGTGACTATGGAAATGGTGGATCTTCCCCTCACTGGGACACAAGCCGAGCTCGAGGGGGAGTTTGGCAAAAAGGCCGGTAAATGCTTTGACGTTCACCCTGTTTACACCTCACCACCAGCAAAGTCTGTTATTTATTCATTTAATTTTC
Source organism: Alfaro cultratus (assembly GCA_903066825.1). Taxonomy (NCBI): domain Eukaryota; kingdom Metazoa; phylum Chordata; class Actinopteri; order Cyprinodontiformes; family Poeciliidae; genus Alfaro; species Alfaro cultratus. The sequence goes on along the minus strand of CAEFZX010004561.1, from coordinate 10,547 downwards.
TCCAAGTTGGCTGGTGTCCATTTCTAACAAGTAGCTCTTAAATAGAGCTTGTGGTTGTTACTCACCAGGTTGGTTTATTATTTTTACTCTTGTTTTATTCTGTCTTTATTGCTGCGTGTGGATTCAGCCATTCAAGGTAACACGTCTCTCTTTGTAACGTTTCTTGACCGTCTCCGAAAATGTTAGGTTTTTTTTTTTATTATTATTTTTTAGGCCAATTTTTAAATCTGTGCTAAGGCTTTGGCGTGCCTATCCCTTTAAGAACGGAAAAGAAAAATAAAGCTTTCACAGATACATTTCACTGACCTTCTTGCTGTGAGAGGTCATCAGGATCAGATATGATGTCATGTCATTTATCTGTACTAACAGTTGCTGAAATGCTTTATAAAAGCTTAAAAACAAAAATAAAATGATCATTTGACATTTTAAGCAGTCTTTCACCTTTAGTATTCGTCTATCATCGCCAGTAACACGGTGTCGGTGTGTATTTCCAATACAATATAGTTTCTTACCCATGAACCTTCATAAGAGCTGCCAGCTGTGCCATATTCTGACTAGCCTTCCTGTTCTCTTCTGAAAATGTCTTGCTCTCTCTTGGCAGCTTTAATGACTCAGCATGGTCTAGAAAATAGTTTTCTTTTTCTTACATTGCAGTGTGATCTCTGCCTTTATTTTTATGCACCTGGCTAGTCTGAAAAGTACCAATTTGGAACCTTTGCCACTTAGTTAAAGCATCCACCCCAAAGATGGTTGCTGTCAATTATGACCTGGCAGCACTTAGCAGCATGGTCTGTTCACTGATTGGAAAAAATATTGGATTTTTAAGCTTCCAACCACCAAGTCAGCTGATTTCTAAGTGTTTTTCTGTCCTGTGCCTTTTGTTTAGTCGACCCTATTCTCCAAGAAGACAGTTTTGTCTTGGTTTTAATTTAGTTAAAATATGTGAACAACGGTTCCTGACACTTAAAGTACATCTTTACAGAATATGTTTGTTCTTGTTCTAATCTCTCTAGATGGGTTGTTGTCGATGGTGTTGAAGAGGCTCTCCTCTCAGCTCATCATGCTGCAGGCCTGGATCGCCCACCTCTGGAAGCTGTTCTACGACGCCCGGAAGCCCCGCAGTCAAGTCAAAAATGAAGTCTCCATCGAGAACCTGTCGAGAGACGAGTTCAACTTGCAGAAAATGATGGTTATGGTAACATCGTCTGGAAAGGTAAAGCTGGAGAGACTAAAAGCTCACCTTCTAATATTCACCTTGGTTTGTTTGTATTTTCTTTGCTTATTATTTTACTGTGCACGGTTATCTGTACAGTCTAAGTTCAGGCTAAACAAATCAGAGCTTTCATCTTGTTTTTCTGTTCCTGTTAAGCTGTTTGGGATCGACAGCAAGACAGGTGGAATTTTGTGGAAGCATTACCTCGACAACGTCCCGAAGAATGCTGCTTTTAAATTAATGGTTCAGCGGACCACTGCTCACTTCCCTCACCCTCCACAGTGCACACTGCTCATCAAAGACAAGGTATCTAATGAAACATTGGCACTTATGTTGAAAAGGTTTAATGGTCAGTGTCAGTATCTTTTCTTGTTCAAAGTCTCTTTATGTTACAAACATCTGGCACGACGAGTGATTTCCAGTTTGTTTCACACATTTTTGTTTTGTCTGGGCTTTTTTGGATCACAGGACACGGGTCTGGCCACACTTCATGTGTTTAATCCCATCTTTGGAAGGAAAAGTCAGGTCACACCACCTTCCCTACCTCAGCCAATACTTCAGTCGCTTCTTCTCCCACTTATGGACCAGGATTATGCCAAGGTCCTGCTTCTCGTTGATGACCAGTACAAGGTCAGATCAACACCTCAAATTGTCCTCCACACCTCACTCACAAGATTATAGTCACTGTATCTTCAGTTTAGAATCGCAACATTTTGATTAAGGCCATTTCCCATCTATTGTTTGTTGTCTATTGTTTCCACTCCAGGTTTCTGCCTTTCCTTCAACCAAGAACGTCCTGCAGCAGCTGCAAGAGACGGCTTCATCCATCTTCTTCTTCCTTGTCGACTCCAGTCAGGGAAGACTCTCTGGTTACAGACTGAGAACGGCAAGTTCTTCTTTTCACATTGTGTTGCATTCTGATAATGATAATGCCCCTGTAATCAGTGAAAGCTAACTGTGGTTATTTTTTTTGCTCTAAGGACTTGTCAACTGAGCAGGTCTGGGAGGTTGTCATTCCAACAGAAGTACAGAAGATTGTCTCTGTTAAGGGGAAAAGGCCTAATGAGCATGTGCACTCACAAGGCAGGGTGATGGGAGACCGCAGTGTGCTCTACAAGGTACAATAACATTTTCTACCTGATTTAATTGCAATTTGAACGAGTTCTAAAATAGCTAAAATCGCATTTCTTTTACCAGTGTGAATAAAAACAACTATTGTAACATCTTGTAATAAAGTGTAGTAAAAATCTCAGTTTGCACTCAATATTAATCAAGATGGTTACAAATGGACCTCATCAAAGATTTAGGAAAGTTCTGCGTCTTAACATCTGTGCACATCCTGCTTAGTCTTGAATTTGATTTAATTATTTTCCAACTCTGGATAGTAATGTAAAAAAAAAATATATATATATATATATATATATATATTTTTTTTTTTTTAAATCATATTTCCACTTTTTTGTTTGTTTTATAAAAGTTGTTCATCCATTTATCCATTGATATTATACTCCCTACTCAAATTTACACTGAAAATTGTTCAGTTTATATTTAAACCATTGGAAGAAACATCTGGAAGTAAGAGTATCTGGAAAATATTCCACTTTTATATGAAAAGGTTTGGGAGGATTCATAGGAGTTGTCTTGGATTGTTAGGTCAACTAATGTAAATTTATATCTTATTTCTACATACATTACCATCTAATTAATAGTTTAGTTGCTTTTTTCCTTTTTGCAGTTCAAAGTATTCAAATGCAAAATGTTATCCTTTTAATTTTTTTTTACTTTCTGTTAATAGTACCTGAACCCAAATCTGCTGGCTGTGGTGACGGAGAGCACAGACGTGCATCAGGAGCGCAGCTTCATCGGGATCCTGCTCATCGACGGTGTGACCGGTCGCATCATCCACGAAGCTGTTCAGAGGAAAGCCAGAGGACCCGTTCACATTGTCCACTCTGAAAACTGGGTTGTGGTAAGCCAGGAGGGATTTCCAAATTCCCAAATGGAAAGACTCGTCTTTCGTTTTGCAGATATGAAGCTGCAGCCGTTTCAATTTTGGTCTGTCGCATAATTAATGTAATGTTCACGTTTCCCCTTGTCTGTCAAACGTAACAGTACGAATACTGGAGCACAAAGTCTCGCAGGAACGAGTTCTCCGTCATCGAACTTTACGAAGGAATGGAGCTTTACAACAGCACCGTCTTCAGCTCGCTGGATCGGCCTCACGCCCCTCAGGTTCTCCAGCAGTCTTACATTTTCCCGTCTTCCATCTCCACCATGGAGGCCACCCTGACTGAGAAAGGCATCACCAGCCGCCATCTGCTCAGTAGGTTTCAAAAATTATTCTTTTCCATCCTCTCCAAATTTAGTTTTGGTGAGTAAAACCACAATATTTAACACTTCTGAAACATATTTCTTCCCTATTTGCCACAGTTGGTCTGCCATCTGGGGGGATTCTGTCATTACCAAAGATGTTCCTCGACCCACGCAGGCCTGAAATAATATCTGAGCAGAGTCGGTAAGTCTAGACAGATGTGGTTTAACAATGAGCTGATTTACAGTGCTATGCGAAAGTGGTCATTCCCTTTTTTTTTTTTTTAATTTACATTTTGTCACATTGTGTCCATGCAGTTCAATATATTTAATGTGACTTACACAAAGTAGTGCATAGTTATGATAAGGAAAAGAAACTAAACACACATTCTCAAAATGTCTGAATAAGAATCTGTGACAGAGGATGAATACAATCACGGTTTTCCTCCTTATTTACAATCATTCACAACTTTGTGTTGGTCTAACACATAAATGTTGACGTTCAGTGGGTTTCCCGAGGCACTGACTGTTACCTTACATTAACCTAACTCCGACTCGATTTCCAGGGAGGAAAACCTGATACCGTATGCACCGGAGCTGATCATCCGCACCGAGTGGTTCATCAACTACAATCAGACTGTGGGAAGAGTGCGAGGAATTCACACGGCCCCGTCCGGACTGGAGTCAACCTGCCTGGTGAGTCGAATATTACATTGCAAAACGTGAAATAAAAATGACAAAGGTTGTGTTTAAGCAAAATAAAAAAACCTTCTCTGAACTTGAAGTTGCCAAACAGCTTGCAATATCTTCTAATTCCCAGTGTGTTTTATTTAAAAGAATGTATTTATTAGGTAAAGTAACACCAGCCTTCTATGGAATGCAACATGATGCTTTTTAGGAAAAAAAATGTCTGTAGTATATTTTGTAGGTTTGTAAAACAGCCAGAATAAACCATAACTAAAGAGATTTTAATGATGTGTTTGGAAGTTTAGGCGGTTTAATGCCTATAGGCAAGGTTGTGTCATAATTCTGCGCAAGTGGAAAAGTACTGATATTTTAGTTTGGGTAATTCCTTCTGTGTGGTAATGATGGTTTTTAGCAACACATTTGATACATTTTTTTTTTTTTTGAAAGCGTGTTTATTTCACTTGAACTGAACTAAGGAAGTGTATATATTTTTTTGAGTTGAGCTGCAAATTGAGTGGGTTTCTCCTTAGAAAATCTTTTTAAATCCTGCATGTTGAACCCAAACAGATTGTTCTGCTATTGACTCTTATTTGGTGGCATTAGCTGAACTAGATGGCTGACGTCTGGGAGGGAAAAAGACTCAACTTTATTAAGTCATTTCAGTTGTCAGAGAGAGATAAAACTTGTACAACTGACAGGAACCTCCTCTACATACTGGTCACATACTGGGATGGCGTCCATTTTCTTTGCCACAAAGGTAGCTGTTAGACTCTAGCATAAACATCAAGTCAAAACCGATCCTACCATACTGTAGTTATTCCTGACTGAATTTGTTTCCTCATTTTTCCCTCCAATAATTAAAAAAATGTTTAGTCGTTCTTCTCTTAATTCTTCGTTTTAGGGATGTTTTTTTTTTTTTTTTGTAGTTTTGCACCATTCTATTTTTGTTTTTTAATTTGTTTTTACGTTTTAGTCAATGACAATAAAACTGATACCGTAAAGCACTAAATATTTTAGTTCATTTTTTTTTTTTCCCGTTTTCTTTTCTTTGCAGGTAGTGGCATACGGTCTTGACATCTACCAGACCCGCGTGTATCCCTCCAAGCAATTCGACGTCCTAAAAGACGACTACGACTACATGCTCATCAGCAGCGTCCTCTTTGCTCTTTTCTTTGCCACCATGATCAGCAAACGCCTGGCAGAAGTCAAACTGCTTAATCGGGCCTGGCGATAAAGCCATCTCATCAAGTCCTGCACCAGAGAGCCCTGCGGCTGCATGAAGGACCTCGCTCCGACGAGACGAGACTGCTGAGGCCGTGCCTGTAGGGAAACACACAGGCCAAAGTTCAATAAGGCCTTTAAGGAACTGCAGGGGACAGTGGGGAGGGGGGTGAAACAAAGGGGTAGAATAAGGTTTTATGTGTTTTATGTTTTTTGTTTTGTTTTTTTAACTTATTTTGCAAAAAGAAGAAATGACTCCACAATAGAACCGTTTTGTTCCTCCCCACATCACTTTAATTAAATGTTGAACACATTACTAATTACAAATAAATTTAACAGAGTTGGGTTTATTCAATTATGTTTGTCAAAGTTAGGTGCTTAAATATAGTTTGTTCTATAAAAAACAAACTTTACATATGGTGTATACTTCAGCAGTCCTAATGGAAAGTTATAGTAAATTCGGAAGTCAGAGCAGAAATGCAAGAAAACTGTTTGTGAGCCTAGATGGATACGTTAATATTTGTTTTTTAATCTGCTAAATTGCCATGATATCCTGTAGTTTTGGTTTGATAGGAAAGCAGCTGAACTCTGAGGCAAGACCAAGCAAGGAGAAGATAATCTGCGGTCAGTCATTAGGATTTCTATCAGAAAGCGCTGTTATAAAATTAGAGGAAAATGTCAAACAGCAGACTTCATTTTCCCTGTTTTGATCCATTAAAATCTTTCTGAGAACTCCCGTCTGAATGTTTTCCTTTCTTTCCAAAGCCTTCCAAGCTGCTGCCCAAAAGATTGTTGAAGCGTTAAACTTAAGACACTTTACAAGTGGACATTATGCAGATCAGTCTGTAGGCAGGACTTCATGTTTTTGCTCACACTTACCCGCCCCAAAAACCATTCAGAGCCCCTATTTTATTGGCATCCGGTAGAAAAGATAAAGAAATAAGTTACACAATAAGTTATTTATTTCATTAAATAGACCATAAAACAATATTACAATCTGCAGCCTTTCAAGGGCCTGAATCCATGTTGAACTTTTATAAGAACTTCATGAAGTTGGTGTAACAAAGGTTGTAAACATGAGTCTGAACTTCAGCAGTGTAAACGTAACTGGATTTCATCCACAAATCTCTGTAGAAATAAATCCAACACGGGCAGTTACCATATCAACTAAACCAATGCTGACAAAAAATGCACATATGGGAATAAATTATCATAAAGGTGAAATTTGATTTAAACTAAGTAGGCCTTCTTTGTCTGGAAAAATTAAATAATAGGCAGAAGACCTAAAGGGGATTAGGATAGTATGTAGAAAAAAGCAACTCTTACAAAAAAAAGACTAAGTGAAGCGATTCCTTGATCACATTTCATTTGAACTTTAGGTGTGGGTTTTTGTACGCAGATGTCTTATTACATTTTTTAATGTAATACATTCTAGTTGTAATGTGTGCAACAAAAATTCAAAAAGTTAGGTTGTTGCATGTTAAAATCTGTTGAAAATTTCAAATAGGCAAATTGATCAAATCAAAACCTGAAAATTATGACAGAAAACACTTTAAGGTCTCTCCTGATAGTAGGGTGTGTTCACCAAACATGTGCTTCACTGTCACATTTAGCATCAGTCTGAATGTTTAAAATGATCTGAAAATATTACATCTGTGAATATATTAGAGGCCTTAAGTAGAATTATCAGAGAAAAAACAACAACTTGTGCAATCAGAACATAGGCACAAGCCCAGCTTGTACCTTTAATTATGTGCTCTCTTTTAAGGAAAACAGTATTCAGGCTGGTTTTAGTGACATTAGAACAACTTTGCAATAAGCACTACTCAGTAATTACATATAAAAAAACTGCAGGACAAACATATCTCAATAAAGTGGGATATCAGTTCAAGAAAGGTAATCTAACCGTCATTACACATAGTGATATATTTGAAATGTTTTTCTTTTTATTTTGATCATTCTAGCTTAGTTAATTAAAACCTCTAATCACAAACAAACACATGAAATATATCAATCTGTGGGTAATAACTACGAGTTTTGTTTATTTAAACTAAAAAAACAAAACGGATCACTTTGCAATTAATTGAGAAATACTTCTCAGTGAAAAATGTTAAATGAGGTAAGTGTGTTTCCTCCACTACTAGAGAAATACTGAGTGCCGTACTTTATTGTTGTAGGGTTGAACAGTAGAAATATCTCTTAAAAATACTGACCGGTAGGATATTCAGTCAAAAACAAATCACAGTGAAACCAAAATAAAATAAATGAGTGACAGATGATAACGTAAGTACAGCAGTGTATCATGTACACAATAACAATGTCAGTTAGGCATGGGTCAGTGCTGGTATCAAGGTACAGCTTGGTTTAAAACCGTTAACGCTAGAAGTTTCTGTCACATCGTTCCTGTGGCTTAAAGTCATTTTAATGAGAATGAAGAGAAACGCTGGACGGGTCATGTTCTCCTATTGTTGATTTGCACGACCAGTCGGCTGACTGGACGAAGGCTACTTTTTTTTTCTTTTTCTCATCTTTAATTCTAAAGAAGCTTTTTAAATTAGGTGGTTTTACATTGAATTACACCTAACTGGTATTCTTTGCTGTTATTTTCCACATCACACCTTGATGTGACGTGGAAACATTTTGAAAATCAGTATTTTTTAAATTTATCCACAGCACACAATCAGTTTAACAGACTTCAAGTGTTACTCTATAAAGAATGGCAAAAACATATAATGTTCTCCATAAGAAGCTCTTAAAAGCAACCAAATGTATGCCTTTTTTTCTTATTAATACCATGATACTGTTTTCTTTTAACTAAAAATTATGCCATAAGACAGTTTTACTGGCCCATGCCTAATGTAAGTCACTTGCTTTGCTTTACTCATTGGAAGGTGTCTATCTTTTCTGCCACACACATCCCGTCCTGTTGGGCTCGCTCAGGAGCCTTCCCCGCCTCTCGGCGTGAGTGTGTCGCCCCGGCGGCAGCAGGATGTAGTGTGTGGCGCTGGCCTGTTTGCCGTCCTTCAAAATGGGAACGATGCAGGGAGAAAACTGTGCCGCCGGCGGGGCCCTTTCACTCTGCTGCCTCTGTACGGCCTTGCTCACATAATTTGGATTAGCAGCGAAACTCTGCGTGACGGGCATCACGCCGTTGATGTATATCGGGAGACTTTTGGGGCTCGGGGTGCGCGGCGGGCAGGGCGGGACCAAGGGGACGCGTGGGGGGACCTTGGGAGGCTTTTCGTCGGCGTTGTCGCTGGCTGGTTTTGAGGAAGCTGAGGGTTTAGGCGGGATGGGGATGCGAGGAGGGATTCGAGGTTTTTCAGGGAGGGTGGGCGGATAACTCATACGGGCGTCAGAAGGAAGACCCGAACAGGAAAATCGGTTTCTGATGGATGGCTGGGCTTGGTCTGACAGTTTGCCTCCAATAGAAGACACCTCATGCTGGTTGTCTCTTTTCTCGTGAGCAAATTGATCAAAGTTTGAGGCAATTCTGCTTCCTCTGCCCAGTGGTCTGTCCTCTCTGCTTGGCCAGGAGAAAGCGATGGAGTCGGATCCAGCAGGTCTGATCCCCAGTGAGCCCCCCTGGTAGGCAAAATTTACCTGACCACAGTTTTTGTTGCTGCTTCTGGTTATCGCCTTTGAGCAGCTTTTGGGCAGGAGGCGCTGGCGGTCGCTGGTAAAGAATTCGACCTCACTGTCTGCAGCTTCATCTGACATAAAGTCCTCAGGGTCAGGCAAAGGAGGGAGGGGTTTGGCCTCTTTCTGGCGGCCTCTTCTCTGGGACGAAGGGACCACCTGGTCTCCCTCGCAGGGATGCGGAACGTTACCCGACGTTAACCGGTAAGCATCGGAGTAGAAAGCAGGAAACCGGGTGGCTGTGGAAGGAAAGAGACGCAAAGCATTAAACCAAATTAAACCCCAAACTGCCCTTTAACTCAGAACTTGTCTAGTTGATAGGAAGTGTCTGTTATCTCCTCCTGCAGAGGAGAAAGAAAAAACACCTCAGAGGAAGAAACATGGAAAAACAACCAACCGTGGAAACAGATAGTGGACAGGAAGCAATTGTGAAAACACCCGCTTAACCTATCGCCTTCTTCGTCAAACATCAGCCACAACACCCTGATTAACACAGGAACTGTCATTATCTGCAAAACGGGCCATAATCTTAACTAAGCTTCCCATAACCTTCTTTGTGGAAACATCCAACTTGTCCCAGACTGCCAGAACAGCTGGTGACCCAGGAGTGATATGGTCACCTCCTGTCCCTACTCTGACATGAAACTGCCCGACTCATTCTCCTTCTGAGACGTTTTGTAGGACAAATAAGATTTAACTAAGGAATATAATCTCTGATGCTAATAAAATAAAATAATACATCTATTTAACATTAAACTGTTACATTTCAACTGCACATATTTATTGTGAAGTAACAGTCGTAAAGTATTTAATGTTAAGTTACAATAATCTATCCAAAAAAAATAATATACACTGACTCATGTGGTTGTGAGTGTATAAAAGACTCACAATAAATGTAACACAATAATGTCAAAATTTAGGGAAATTAAACTTTTAATTTGATTGTGTTTAATAAGTATGAAAAAATAAATCCCACATTAAGAAATAATTGCTTTCAACAAATATCACCTTTGCTACATTTATTGGTTTGGACAGTGATGTCCAAACATTTGCACTGTGGGATAAAAGTAAATGTAAGGGGCAAATACATTTTTTTATCTATAAAAATAAAGCAAAATAATGTTTAACATGAAATACTTTAATAAAACAAAGCAGGGAAAACTTCACTATTGTAGGTTCAGAAAAGGGTCTCAGACATTAACATTATTACTATTATTATTATTAGGCCCGAGCAGCAAAGCGCTGCGAAGGCCTATTGTATCTGTACTGTTTCTTCTTCTTCTTATTATTCTGCCCCCCTCTTTGTAGGGCTTTTTGGAGGCTTTATCATATTCAAAAACTCACCAAACTTGGCGGACGCGTCAAGAGTGTTTAAAAATTTTTAATTTTAAGATTGTCGCAAAAATTGTACAAAAAATGGCTCAACGGCGCCACCTAGCAATTTTCAAAGGACCCTTTCCTATTCCCTTACTTCATC